>BLQM01000064.1:0-26787 GCA_012489335.1 Triparma laevis f. inornata
CCTAACCCTAACCCTAACCCTAACCCTAACCCTAACCCTAACCCTAACCCTAACCCTAACCCTAACCCTAACCCTAACCCTAACCCTAACCCTAACCCTAACCCTAACCCTAACCCCAAATCATAACCATAACCATAACCATAACCATAACCATAACTGTAACTTTCTTATTCTCCCCTTTCCTTTCCTCTCCTTTTCTCATAATAAACAAGTCAACTTTTTAAAGCAAATTCTCGCTATATTTATTCCATTTTCTTTCCGCCTCCTCCCCCAACAAAATGGCCCGGAACGGCTCCCCCTCCCCTCCCCCTACTCCCTCCCCCTCCTCCTCTCGCCCGAATTTAGCCTCCTTCATTCAAGTCTTCCTCCATCAAGCTACCCTCTTCGACCGCAGTTGCGACTTTCGTGGCCTTAACCTCTGCCGCTTCCTCCTGCCTCTTCGCCGACAGCGCAGGCGGCTTGCTCCTTAGCATGGCGTGGATCGACGCCACCACGAAGCAGAGCGCAAATAGCAAAATCGTGGGTGTTAACGCGCCTAGCAGGAAGAATATTACTGCCGAAATAAGACTGCTCGCAATCAACTTGTCCCTCGAAGTTACCACATGCTGCCCAATAACGATAGGCTCCGGTTGGACGACCGTGCTACAACAGAGCAAAAATTAGAGTTAGAATCAGCCCCAACATCACCCACCCTTCAAACCCTAGAACCCTTCTCGCTTCCTCACCTTAAATGGCTGGCCAAAAAAAACACGGTAGAAAAGAAGAAGGCGAACAAGAGCCTCCAGAAGTACAACGCCGCCAGGACCACAGGTCCGGCAGACGAAACGATGTAGTTGAACTTGTACGCGTTCATATTCGTCCTCCACCTGTTAATCAGTATGCTCACCTCCAGCGATCCGGTGGTCGGCGAAGTAGGCAGCGAGAACTTTAACGTCTACGAAGATGAAGACAAGGGGGTTAAGAAGAAAGCGAGTATTAGATTTCTTCCGATTCAATTCCTGCCACAACCTCCTCCGCTCCCGCCCTCCACAAATCTTCCAATCGTCGCTTCCTCCTCCTTTGTTTTTCTCACCTTTGCGTCTAAGAAGTCGTTCATTGGCCTGCACATGTGAAGCAGGATGCGTCCTGTACGAGCCGGAGAGAAGAGAAGTTAGCATTAAAAATTGTCAATAGCGACCGCATACGCATATGCGCCAACGTCTCCCAACACTTTCGCAATATCATCCCCTTAATCCATCCCTCCTAAGCTAAAGCCCCGGCACACCCTCCCCCCCCACCCCCACAAACATTCACAACCCATCTCCAATTCTAATACAATACATTCAAACTTGTGTGTCCTCCCCTGCGCGCGCTCACCCTTATTAATCGCCCCAACCACCGCCTGTTTTCCGCTGATGATAACTTCGTCGATGAGTTGTGGATTATTCATGGTCGTTGTGTGTGAAATCAACGTCTCTTTTTTATATAATAAATTCATGCAAAAAACCGGGCTTGTTTACCAGCGAACATCCACAGCAATATACTCCCCACAACAGCGTGCGCCGCCACCGCATTTCCAAATGGAGGCACCATCATCCCCCAAACCCCCCCCTCGATCCCCCCTCCACTGCGTCCCCCTCTTCCCCTCCTCAAGAACCCCTTCCAAGCTTAACCGCCGGGCCCTCCTCCCCCTCCTCACCCCCACCCCTCTCCCTGGCCAACTCCACGGCGCCTGGAACGCCCGGCGGGAACGAGAGCCTTAAGAATTTGGTACAAGGAGAGTGGAGGCATACGTTTGGAGTTATCGATATTTTGGTTGAGCGGATATGTGGCTTGGAGGGGCAGGTGAGCGCAGCGCAGAGAAGAAGAGAAGTGTGCTGAGGGTTGAAGAGAAGAGAAGATCGATCCCAGTTCAATAATTCCAATCGCAAGTCCCTCGTTTATACTAACTCGTCGCTTCGCTCGCCCCCCCCATCCCACCCAAACCAGATTCTCGAACAACAGCAGAAAGAAACCGAGCGCTCAATCCGCGAGGAAAAGACCGCCAACATCGACCTCGACGCCGTGATAGCCCTCACCTCCACCGTGAAGAAGCTGGAGGACACCTGCAAGAAGCAGGCGCAGACGATCAAGACGCTTGCGTTCAACGTGTCCGGACACACTGACGAGGACCACGAGGAGTCACACGGCGAGTCTTCCCCTGAGGGAGAGAAGCGAGAAGGTACGAAGGAGCGTGGACGAAGCCCAGTGAGGAGCGAAGTGACGAGTTGAATAATTTGCTTCACTCCTCCTCGTAGAGTAGAGACCAGGCTTTCTATGAATTTATTACTTCGCTCCTCGTAAACTAGAGAACGCGTTGTCTATGAACTCGTCGTTTCGCTCCTCGCCGGGAATGCGACAATTACGTTCGTAATGAGTCTACATGAGGAGCGAAGCGACGAGTTTCGCTATCGCCACCGCTAACATGCTCGCTTCGCTCGCTGCTCCTCGTACGTTCGTCGCTCGCAGCCGCAGTGGTTAAACCTCGCAACAACACCACCTCTCCCACCCCCCCCCGCGAAAAGAGGAAGAGCGTCATGGATGAGATAAACAAGGAGGTCGCGCGCGAGGTCGATCTGGAGCTTCAGGAACTCGAGAAAGAATCCCGGAAGAAGCTCGAGCAGGAACAGGCTTCAGTGAACAAGATGAGGGAGACTGCGCAGAATGCCGCGCAGATGATGAAGAAGCAGATGTCGATGAAGAACCTGCAGAAGGAGAAGGAGGAGAAGCGAATCAGGGAGCTGCAGGAGAAGCACCTTGCACAGACGGAGTTACTCGAGGAGAAGAGTAAGCACTTTGAGACCAGGGCCAAGGAGGCGATGATGAAGAGCAAGAAGGAGGTGAGACAACGTGTGTTAGGGGGTTAGTGTAGATTTATAATCGCTATCTCCACCGCTAACACATCTCGCTTCGCTCGCCCCTGTAGATGGAGGAAATGCTACATAAGATGCAAGCGGATTTCGCTAAAAAAGCCAAGCAACAGGAGGAGGAGAAGGAGAGGCAACAACTGGAACAACTACAGATGATGGAGGCGATGCAGAAGGCGATGGAGGAGGCCAAGGCCGCCGCCGAGGAGAGCGCGAGGATCGTGAAGGAGAAGAAGGAGCAAAATATGATGAAGGCCCTGCAGAAGAGGGCCAGCAATGGAGGAGCCGGTCCGAACCAGGACTTAGCGCTGCGAGCCTTCAAGGCCGCGCAGGCCAGGCTGGCCATGCCCCGCGAGACCAGGGAACTGGCGAGGAAGAGGTGGAAGGACACCGCGCGCAGGGTTCTGAGCCCCGCCCAGCAGATCAAGCGCGCCATGGGCAACTTCTCGAAGCAGAAGGTGTCACAGAATCAGACTGTTGTTCGTAGGGTTGAGAAATTAGAGGAGGAGAACAAGGAGTATTACAAAAGGTGAGAGCTGAGGAGCGAAGCGACGAATTGAACGAGTGAACTCGTTCATTTGCACTTTATACTAACTCGTCGCTTCGCTCCTCGTCTCGGCTTCGTCCTCGCGCAGAATTCACCAGCTCGAGAAGCTGTGCAAGAAGCTGAACAGCAAGGTCCTGAAGGAAGCTGCGGCGGAGTACGCAATGGGGAAGAGGCTGGATAGCATGGTCGAGGCCACTGACCACATCGGGATCGGGCTGCTTGATCTCAAGGAGACCGTTACTGGCTACAGCGTACAGCTGGCGTTTGCCTCGCTCGAAGGAAGCAGGGACGAGGAGGATAAGAAGGGTCCGAGCGCAATCGTCAGGCTCTCCGAGGCCAGCAACAAAGAAGTCGTCGTGAATAGGATCGAGGAGGAGGTGAGACACTGCGAGGAAGAGGCCCCGCGAGGAGCGAAGCGACCAGCTGACACGCATCACTGCTCATTCTAACTCTCCCCTCCCCTCCTCGGACTTCGTCCTCGGCTCGCTTCGCTCGCCGCTCGTCGCAGGCGGCCAAAAAAGCTTGCCCCGAGATTCTCTCCAACAAGCTCTCTCACATTGCCACCAAGCTCAGCCGCCCCAACGCCATTGACTTCGACGCGGAGCAGGTGGCACTCTTGATTGAGGACGTCCTAGTATTGCACAGCGCCGAGCTCGACGACCTCCAAAGTAACACGAAGACGGAGCGCTACCAAACTCACAAACTTAAACACAAACCCCAAATGAGGTCGCTGGGGAGCGTCGTGTTCACCAAGTCGGTTCTGGAGGACACTGAGGCCGACGCGGCCGACGCGGAAGAGCTCGTGAAGAACGACTACGGGTTGAGCTTGACGGACATTCTGAGGCTGGAGCTGTACAGGTTGATGGGCGGAGGATCTGGAGCAGGCGGAGGCGGAAAGAAGAAAGGGGATTTGTCCGGCTACTTGGAGTCGGAGGTCGACAGGCTGGACGGAGAAAGGAGGGAGATGGAGAAGGATCTTCAGAAGAAAATGGCCGCTTTGAAGAAGCGGGCCGACCAGCTGGACAATTACCAGCACCAGCTCGCCTCGAGTCTGGAGGACATGGGCATCGTGGACGCCAAGGTGAGACAATGCAGAACATTTTATTTGTGGCCGCAGTTTGCCACAAACAACTCTAACACGTCTTGTGCTCGTTCGCTTGTCGCAGGTTGCCGACATCAAGACATTACTTCAGATGAAGGCGGAGAAGCAAGAACTCGACAACATCGGGAATGTGATTGGAGGCGTCAGGGACGACCTCCACGCCATCCGAGGGGCCCTCCCTCCCAAGTCGCTGACCGACTCTGTGAGAAACATGAAGAGCGAGGTCGACAAGAAGGCCAACAGGAGCGAGGTCAACAGACTGAGGAAGGACCTGAAGGACTTGAACACGGACACAGCGGACCCGGCGATCACCAACCGGTGCCTCTCCTGCGACCGGCC
This sequence comes from Triparma laevis f. inornata, assembly GCA_012489335.1. NCBI lineage: Eukaryota > Bolidophyceae > Parmales > Triparmaceae > Triparma > Triparma laevis. The sequence continues at coordinate 4,874 of BLQM01000064.1, forward strand.
CCTCGCCCCGGCCCCCTCCCCCGAGCAAATCGGCCAGCTAGGTGAGAGACTGCGAGGAGCGAAGCGACGAGCTGAGAATGCTTTATTTCGTTCGTCATTCAGCTGTGCTGGGAGCTCCAGTCTAGATATCGACGCTTCAATCACCTCTACGCAATTCTAACTCGTTAACACCAATCTTCATGCGATTTGCAACGCTCGTCGCAGCCTTGAGCTTGGAGCTGACTGCATTCAACCACACTCGCTTGAAGCAATCGCTGGGCGGGGCCAACCCTGGTCTCCCTGCGCATTGGTCCAGCAACTCCCCCGTCAGGGTACCGCTGGGAATCACTGTGACCGGAGACCCTTACAAGAGCTACACGAAGCCCAAGTCGCTGTACAGTTCGTTGAAGAACGGAAGCAGCATCCGCCCAAAGTCTGCGAAGCCGAGGATGAGCGGGGGGGGGAGCCGGGAGATGGTGATGAAGGACGGCAAGCAGACCGCGCTGGATAAACAGCGCGAGGCCATGAAATACGGCTTCACGAAACCGCTCCATATGCAGCTCTTCGATAACGTAAAAGTTCCGGAACACAGTGGTGGTGGGGGGAACGTTGGTGGCAACAGCAGCAGCTACAGCTACAACAACAACAACGAGTTCGCGGAGAAGAGGAGCTCGGACAGTAGCGGCAGAAAGGTCAAAGGGCTGGGGATGATTGCGGCCAAGGGCGGTGTTGAGGGGGGGTCCAGTAAGGGAAAGATACAAGTCAGGATCAACTCACCGGCGGCGTAGGACGAGGGTTGATTGGGGAATTTTTAGATTAGATATCAATATTGTAGAACGATGTTTTTGAATAGCAAATATACAAATTTACAATCTACGCAATCACGTCCCGCCATTCCGCTCCGTTAGTACCGCTCCACTCCTGCCTTTTTTTTCTCCTCGTTTCTCTTTTTGTGTGTTGAGGTTATATTAATGAGTTGTGAGGGCCTCATTGAGGTGTCCTCGCCTTTTCGCTTTCCTGTTAACTGCAAAATCTGAAAAGCATCCAGTCACTTCCTAGAGTACCCGATACCTCCCATATCCCATATAACCTACCCACACCGGCAATATTTATCCCCAGCGCCCTTAAAATATTGTCCATGAGGCCACACTGGAGCAAAAAAAGCCATAAAGTTCAGTGATCCTTTCGTTCACCTTTCGTACAAACCTCATACCTCACACCGCCTCCCAGCCCACAAGAAATGTAAGAGCGCCTACCAAATCAATTAAAGACCCTCGTATTCCCCCCCCTCCCCCCTCCTCCCTCCTTTGCCTTCCACACACAACATTATTTGCGCTTGCGTGTTGTCCACGCTCAACAGAAACTCAAACCTCCAATGCTCCGCTTTTCAATCGCTATGCGCGAAGATTTTAAACGCATGCCGGCGGGCTTTAAAATAATACAAGCAATCTACCACCCACTCCACCCCCCCTACCGTATTCGGTTTGTGCTACACAAGCTAAACACGACAACAGACGACCATCTGACACTATGCCCATATTATACATCTCTTCCCCTCCCCACAGATAAAATCCCAAAAAATGCACTCCTTCAACACTTCAGGGAAGATCGGAAGATATCTTCCGACTTTGCTGGTGAAGAACTGGCAGTATTTGTTGGGGAGCACGGTGTTTTGCTGCTTCGTCTTGCTTAATTGGCCGCATAAAACTTACGATGGATCAGGTGAGAGCGCGGTAGTAGTAGAGAGGACACACAAAAAATTGAGCCGAGCCTGCTCGCCTCTGTTAACTAACACCGCTGATGTTACACTGCACAGACTTCCTTGATGTCCCTTTCGTTCCAGCTTCCACCCTCTCCACCCCCTCCACTTCCACTTCCATTTTCGACGACGTCCACATGTTCGCTCACGGCGCCGCGACCGACCACGCTTCACGCTCGGGCATGCCGTGGGAGCGCAAGCGCTTCGACAGAGACTCCCTCCTCAACTGGAAGAGAGGAGACGGGGGCTTACAGGACTCAGACCGTATCCTCCTCGCTAAATACTATAACGTGGCCAACAGCGCTTTCGAGTTCGGCCTAGGCGAGGTGAGAAATGGAGAGGAGCGGCGAGCAAAGCAAGCCGAGGAGCGAAGCGACGAGGATGTGGAGCGAGAGAGACGACGGAGAGTATTAAGAACATTCTAAACTAACTCGTCGCTTTGCTCCTCGCAGTCTTCGAAGATCGCAGCCTACACCAACATGCCGAACTTCAAGGGCGTCGACAGCGACCCTGTCTGGGTCGGAATCGCTCGCGACATGGCTCCCAGCCACTTCCGCTTCGAGTTTTTGGACATAGGCGCCACAATAGCGTGGGGGTGAGGCACTGCGAGGAGCGAAGCGACGAGCTGCAAATACGACATTTGCGGTCGTAATGAGTCTCCATGAGTCTCCATTCGTCTACGCTCCATCACTATCATCTTCACGCATTTCTAACAAATTAACGCCAACTTTCAACGCGACTCGCTATGTTCGTCGCAGACACGCTGTTGACCAATCTTTGAAGAAGATTCCACTTAACTACATGACCCAGCCGTTATCAAGCGAGCCGTATCCGTTCGATTTCTATTTGGTTGATGGCAGGTGCGAATTAATTGTTATTTTTGAGACGTACGTTTTATTTTTATTTTTATTGTTTCTCGACTAACACAACTCAACACAAACACAGGTACCGCATCGCTTGCGCGCTCACTAGCTTCCTCCACGCCCTCTCTAGAGGCGCGTCTAGAGATCACATTAGAGTGGCCATACACGACTACATCTCAAGGCCAGGTTCTTACGATGACATTGAGATTTGGGCGGACAGAGTCGAATTTGCAGAAAGGTTGTGTGTTTTCAAGCTCAAGGACGGGGTGACCGAGGCAATGCTGGTCGAGGCGTGGAAGAAATACATGTTCGATGACAAATAGAGATAAGTATTGAGAGTTCTATTTAGAGTTAGAACTAGAGGTAGTTCTGGCTGGTCTTTGTCTTGAGCCTAAGTTTTAGTACTTGCAGGCCAAGAGAAGAGGAGAGGAGAGTGGAGGGAGGGGGGGGGGAGAGGAGAGGAGAGGGAGTTATTTAAAATTAAATAGAAGTGGGTCAAAAGAGAGGCACATAATGAATTGAGTCGTACATAATAGAACATAAGTTTAACGAAAGTAATTTTAAGTAGATCAGCTGCACAAATTTAGTGTCAACAAAATTGAGGGAGGACATTTTTTTACAGCGAAACTGCTTTGATTTGTTCGCTAAATACGAAACTACGTTCAACCCAACACAGCTATCGGGATCAAATCTCCCTACCCTCATACTCTTTTCTTCACTCCTCTCGCCCTTAGCAGTTTAATCGGCATTTTCTCCCCAAGCCCCGATCCCCCGTCCCGACGTCATTCGTTTGCTCCTTGAATGCTCAACTCCGTCAATCTTATCATCTTTCTCCTCTGCTGTACGATGACGTCCACGATGGTTCATGCGTATACTTCGCGCAAACCTATAGTCTACACGATTGCAGGATCAGGTAAGCTCACGCTCGCCGCCGCCGCCGTCGTCCCCTCGCACAATCCTAACCCAAACCCAAAACCCAATCCAACTCACAAACCAAACCCACCCCCAACCAATATCAGACTCCGGCGGCGGCGCTGGCATCCAGGCCGACCTCCTCGCAATCCACTCCAACCTCTGCCACCCCTGCACCGCCCTGACCTGCATCACCGCTCAAAACTCCACCGGCGTAACCGCCATCTCCAACGTTCCCATTCTCCGCGAGCAGCTGGATACGCTTTACAGCGACATGGAGTGTGACAGCGTTAAGATCGGAATGCTGGGGGACACTACGACCATTAACACGGTGAAAGCGTGGTTGGAATCCCTCCCCGAGGATCATAAAATTCCGATCGTCCTCGATCCCGTGATGGTCGCGACTAGCGGGGCGAAGCTTTTGAGCGATGATGCTATTCAGGGGGTTAAGGAGGTTATGAAGTTTTGTGATGTCGTGACGCCGAATTTGAAGGAGGCGGAGGTTTTGGTTGGGAGGGAGTTGAAGACTACGGAGGACGTTGAGAAGGGTGAGAAGAACGACAACACTAACCCTATATGCCATCTCAATCGCTAACACAACCCTAACCCACCCTCCACCCAGCCGCCCAAGAAATCCTCCAATTCGGGGCCAAAGCCGTCCTAATCAAAGGCGGCCACACCCTCCCCACCGACCCCACCGACCCCACCCTCTCCTCCAACGCTCTCAACACCACCGTGGGCCACTCCCAAGACTACCTACTTTCCCAACCCACCTCCCAACCCGTAACCCTCTGCTCCCCCATCTCCGGAATTTGGCTCCGCTCCCCCCGCTACTCCACCCCCCACACCCACGGAACTGGCTGCACCCTCTCCTCCGCAATCGCCTCCTACCTCGGCCTCTCCTCCGTCTCCCAATCAGAGTCCACGAAATTCGGTGCAATTAAAGCAATCCAAATCGAAGACGCGTGCATTCTAGCAAAGGCATACGTCACCAAGGGCATCGCTATTTCGAGGGGAATTGGAAAGGGACCGGGACCGGTTAGGCACACGGGATTTCCTGATGATTACATGTGTTACCCGACTGTCGCGTTGAGTGCTGTTGAGAAGGGCGCGTTCGATTTTAAGCGCATGCGGCCGAGTGACTTCGGTACGATTTTACCTCTCGTCGATTCCGTCTCTGACGTCGAGAAAATCTGCAACGAAGGTACCTGCTCAGACCTTCAACTCCGCTTAAAAATATCCGACGAAGCGACGATAGAATCCACCATCGCAAAGTCCGCCAAGATATGCGAAGGTGAGACAAGTCGTCAGATGGTTAGCTTGCAATGCTTGTAGCTACAGTTGACTCGATGCCTCAATAATCCTCAACGATTCGAATTACTCCTCCTCAACGTCTAACCCTAACGCTACACGGCTTGCTTCGCTTGCCGCTCAGATGCGAAGGTTAGACTTTGGATAAATGATCATCCTAGTTACGCTATTAAGCATAAATGTTTCGGCGTTCATTTAGGGCAAGAGGACATCAAGAGAATCGGCATAACCGGCCTCTCAGAAATCCAATCAGCTGATTTAGCTCTCGGAATTTCGACTCATACGTTCTCAGAGTTGAGTTTAGCGTTGGGTTTGAAGCCGACGTACGTTAGTTTGGGTCCTATTTATGAGACGAAGAGTAAGTCTGGGATTGTTACTGATTCGCAGTCTGTGGATATGATCAGGAAATGGAGGGAGTTGATTGGACCGGATGTGGTCATGTGCGGGATTGGAGGGGTGGGGAGTTTGGAGAGGGCGGAGGAGTGCGTTGAGGGGGGGGTTGATTTTGTGGGGGTTATAGGTGCGGTGAAGGAGGATGTGGGAATTTTGAAGAGTTGGGGCGACGTTTTGGAGGGCAAGAGGAGGGTCGACAGGTGAGGGTGGGGAATAAGGCCCTACATAATTTACTGGGGAAGAGTTCAGTTGAGTACTTTTTGGAATAAATCTAATCTTCTTCGTTTCTTTTCTTTTTTAGGACGAGCGGAAGGCGAGATCTGCCAATCACGGACTTCGTTGAACTGTCGAGTATTATTGAAGCGGGGAAGATCAATTTGTTGGGGAGGGGAAGGGAGCAGCAGAAGCTATATTTGGAGAAACTGAAGGGGCTCAAGGAGAAGTACGAGAACGTTAGCGATAGTATAAAAGTAAGAATTTTAGGGTTCAATGAAGAGGAGGGGGAGGGGGGAAAGTTGAAAGCGGTGACGCCTTCCGAGGTGGATAACAGGGTGGTGCTGAGGAAGAACGATTTTCCGTACAACTTCGGTTCGAAGATCGAGCATTACGTTCTCTGGAAGCTCGGCTCAGAGAGGTTGAGTAAAACAGAGATTGAAGAGGCGATCGAGGGGTTGAAGAAGGAGGAGGGGGTGAAGAGGGTAGCTTATTGGGAGAACACATATGCGCTGAAGAGCATCAGGGATTTGGAGCACGTTCAGATTTTATGCGAAGTCGATTAGATTAAAAAACTATTTGGGATCGAGAAATCGGTTTTTAATATTACAAATCGCCTATACATTAATGGTTACAGTTAATTGTCTCTCAGCATTCAACACAGCCGGAACTTTGACGGTGACCTTTCTCTTAACTCCGTCGTGCTCGAATTCAAAGGTTAGATTTTCTCCAGGTTTCTTCGTCGTAGGAACGTTTACTTTCAGGGTGACGGTTTTCACGGTTTTCTTTACCGGAGGCTGAGGCTTAGGTAGAGATGGAGGTTGAGGTTGAGGGTAGCCTTTTGGGGGCTGCGACGAGTGTAGCGAGTCGCATGAAGATTGGCGTTAACGAGTTAGAATTACGTAGCAGTGATAGTGGCGTCAATATATATAGACTGGAGCTACTAGCGCAGCCGAATAAAGAACGGAATCAACGCATTCCCAGCTCGTCGCTTCGCTCCTCGCAGTTTCTCACCTGTAAGGCGGAGGCGAGGACGCCGCCGAGGTTGGGGATTTCGTTGCTGTTACTGCGAGACATTGCCGGGTGACCTTTTGGTGGTTTAGGAGCAGCGGGGGGTGGAGGGGGGGGGGGGGGGTTTGAGTTGGGTCGAGGTTTTCAGCAGGCTGACCTGCGACGAGCATAACGAGTCGCACGAAGATTGGTGTTAACGAGTTAGAATTGCGCAGCGGAGAAAGAGGCGTGCGCGTTTAGACTAAAACTACCAGCGCAGACGAATTTCGACAGTAAATAAAGTATTCCCAGCTCGTCGCTTCGTTCCTCGTGTCTTCGTACCTTTGGGAGGTTTGAGCGGTTGAACACCAACCCAGCCACCGCCGCCAGAGGAGGAGGAGGAGGACACTCGTTTTTTGTCATCCTTCTTCTGGGCCATCTTTGTCTTCTTGTTCTTGAGCTTGAGGAGCTCGTCTTCGTCGACTCCACCTCTTTCGCTCTCCTCTCTGCGACGAGCGTAGCGAGTCGCATGAAGATTGTTGTCAATGTGTTAAAATTGCGTAGCGATGTAAACTGCGTCCACGTAGACACTGAAACTAGCAGCGTAGCTAAACTACGACCACGAATATCGCATTCCAAGCGTGGAGCGGAGCGACGACAACGAGGAGCGAAGCGAGCCAGACGAGTTGAACGAAATAAGTACAAACCCTCGTCGCTTCGCTACTCGCTGCTCCTCGCTAGTATAAAGTGCTCATAGTACGATAGTATGGTTACTCGCGCGAATATCGCATTCCAAGCTCGTCGCTTCGCTCCTCGCGGCTTCGCACCTTTTCTTCTTCTTCCCTCCCCTCCCCTTCTTCCCGAAATCCTTCGCCTTCCCCCCCCACTCCCTCCTACAAAACTCCATAACATCCTCCGGCAGATCAATCTTTTCCCCCCTAAGCTCGCTATAAACGCAGTCCAACGCCTGCGACGAGCGTAGCAAGTCGCACGAAGATTGGTGTTAACGTGTTAGAATATCGTAACGAGGAAAGACGCTTGTGCATTTAAACTAAAGCTGCTGCGCTTCGCCTCAGTACTCGCGCTACAGTATCGTATTCACAGCTCGTACCTCCCACTCCCTCCCCTCTTTTTTCCCCTCCCCCCCATACCTCTGCAACCAACAATCATAACAATCCCCCACCCCCTCCTTAATCTGCGATCAAGCGTAGCGAGTCGCATGAAGATTTGCGTAAACTCGTTAGAATTGCGTTGCAGCTCTAGTGGCTTTCGATACCTAGACGTTGCGCTACTAGCTTAGCTCCCAGCTCGTCGCAGTGCGCCTCACCTGCTCCACGCTCTCCAACCTAATCCCCTTCTCCTCCTTATTAAAATAACACTCCACAATCGCTTCAACGACCCTCTTCTTCCCCTCATGCAAAAATCCTTCCCCACAAACCAACCCATCCCTCCCACTCAATGCCCCAGGTGCCTCACCGCCTAAACGAAACAGACAATTATAGTACCCAACCTCATCCCTTTGACTACCTTTCAACCTTGTATATAATATCTTTAAAGCTCCTAACTTCCCCAATTGTCTAGATAGCTCAACGTAAAGTTTTAAATACTTTGAACGGAGATAGTTAAACTTCTTCGAGGTGGAGTTTATCGAGGATAAAGGCTCTAATGTTTTTGACTTTGTTACCCAAACGCTAACGATTTGTTCTCGCTTCTTCACGAACAATCCTTTTAAAATTTTAAACGCTGATTCCTCCAAATCCTCCCCTCCACAACCTGGTATATCCTTGAAATTTTTACAAGTCGCAGAGGTGGGATTGTTGTAGACGATGTAATTGAATTTAGTTAACGCGAGAGAGTGAAGGTAGATTGAACGATGGAAGAATGGTTCAACTTGTGAGCAGCTTTCTAGGCCTTTGAGGATATCTGTGTGGGAGCGTAGACACGCGGATCGTCGTTACGCGGCTGCGTTAGAATGCACTCATAAAGATTCGTCGCGTAAATAATTAAACGAAAACAACTCACCAATATAAACCCCTTTTAAATCCTGAAACGACCCTTCCTCTTCCCACCTAAATTTCTTAACCAACTCCACGCATTTATCCTTCCACAAATCTCCCCTCTTCCCACTCTCTCTCCTCTTCCTCAACAACTTAAACCTCAACGCATGCAACCTATACCTCGCTTCAATATACCCATGATTACTCCCCCCAACATCTTCCCCCGTTTTTTTATACCCTCTATCTTCCTCTTTTCCCCCCGTTTCCGATTTTTTATAGGATTCTAAAGCTGCGACATATGCGGAAGCGAGGACCATGAACGATTGGCGTTAGATGAGGCACTGAATTGGGTGAGGGTGAAGGTGGCTAGTGACTTTAGACTAAGGCTACTAGCGCAGATGAATTACGACCGTGGTTCTGTGGTTATCTTATTCCCAGCGAGGAGGGGATTTGGGGTTTGGGGATTGGGGTACGACGAGACTGCGTCTCACCTTGTTTAAAGTTCCCTAACTTCTCGAAGATTTTACCTTTAAAAAGTTGAATCGTAGAACTATCATCTCCAGGTAAAGTTTTAAGAGCTTTATCGTATTCTTTTCTTTTATAATACATAATACTAACTTCTAAATCCTTATAATCAATTTTATCAAGGATATACGTTGAGAGGTTAGTTTGAGATTGTAGGTAATTTTTAAGAACGTGTTTAGCTTGATTAACGAGGTTACTCGTTTCATCGTTCATCGTATTATCATGTATAAGTAATGAATCAATTTGAACATAATCAGGTTCAAATAAATTCAAACACGTTTTCTCGAAATACTCTTCCAACCCTTTAAAATCCTCAACCTCTGAAATAAAATAATCCCGACCAATTTCCAAACCACTTGAATCAATGATTAAATCGTTTAATCTGGTTAAAACTTTTAGGAAGTTTATGTAATATGAGGGGGTAAGGATGGGGAAGGTTGTGAGGATTATAAGACGATATTTTGACTCGAGGAGGGAGGAGGAGGAGGAAAGGGAGAGGGTAGGTTGGGATGATGGGAGGTATTTTAGTGCACAGTTTAATAAAGCTGTAGAAGAGATCGAAAAAACGATTATTCTCAGATTGTTAGAAAACATTATAAACGTGAGTGTACATCTCATCGTGTAAGCAACTCGAAAACAAAAACGTACCTTCAGTTTCAACATCAATTTCAACATCAATCAACCCTCCAACCTTCCACTCTTTCTTCTCCAACATTCCTCCCAGCACACTCCCCCTCCCCCTCCTAAAAGCTAACCTAACAATCCCTCCCCTTTCCATCTCCCCAATCTTTCCAATATAATTCTTCGTCTCCTTATTCGCGATTATAGTTATCCCATAACAACATGTTAAAATTTTAGATATTATTAAATCAAGTTCGTAGCCTTCTAATAATAATTCTTCTGGATAAACTATAGCATCCGATTTAATCTTACTCTGTTTATCTAAAATGTTTATAACTGAATCTGAGTGATTATCCATTAAAAGGTTAACTAATTTAAAAAGAGGCTTCAAAAACATATAACAGTCGACGTCTATATGACGTAGGATTGAGGTTAGGTAGGGGATTGAGTGTTTATTAGGATTTAAGAGGATGTAAGTTATAACCTTAAACAACTCCTCCCTTGTTTCAATTATTTGGGTCCTTACTTTCAAAAACTCATAATGCAAATCAGGTTTAACCTTTGAATTAAAACAAGCACTAACACGTTCTAAATACATCTCCTCAGGTATTTCCCTCCAATTCTCTGATTTTTTTAGAATCTTCAACCATTTATTAACCACGCAAAAACGAGTAAATTGAATACTATCGTATGTTCCGGGCCAAGATTCTAATGCTTTTTTAATTAAAGGTAATCGAGAGAGGGGGAGGTAAGGTATGACGGGTATTAAACGCTTTAAATCGTTTAAACTTTCTTCATTTAAAGCCCAGGGATTATCATGATTTAAGAATTCAAAGAGTTCAGGCGTAACCTCTTCTAATTCCTCAGGTTCCGTTTCAGGTTCTGATCTTACGCATTTCCAAGCAGGTGAAGATAGAAGATATAACTCCCCAGGTTTTAAGATAATCTCAAAACTTTTTTTAACCTGACTCCGTCTTTTCGTAGGTGTACTAACTGTCGAATTACGTGGCGCAGTTGAATCATGGATAGAATGTTTAGGGATTAGAAGACGTGATGAAGGTATTTTAGTATATTGAGTTATTAAGTTTATAACTGAGAGAGGTAGAATTTTTGATAGAGATTGTACTTTAGGTAAGCTAATTGGTTGTACAGTAGGAGGTTGAGATAATGTAGACCATACACCTTTGTGATGTAGAGAGGGAAGGTGTGTGTATGTTTTTAAAGATTTTAAAATTTCTCCACGACAGGACCTTTCTCCTGTTAATAAATACTTTAAACTAACTGTATTACTAGGTAGAATATCATGAGCTTTTAATAAATTTGAAGATGTAGGTGTTAAAAGGAGTGTACGTTGATGGATTGAGAGGATTGAGGGGCGGAAAGAGAGGGGGAAGGTGAGGGGATGATGGGAGAGGATTTGGGTGGTTAGGTGGGAGGTTGTGGTGGGGGAGGGGGAGGTAAGGTGGGTGGAGAGGAGGGTGGTGTAGAGGGTTTGGAGGTTTTTAAGACGGGTGGAGTACTGGGGAGGGGGGGGGCGGGTGAGAGGATGGAGCATTGGGGGGAGGAGGGAGGACGGGGTTTTGGTTTTACCTCTTCTTCACTGTTATCTTTGTTCGAGAAAGACTTGGAGGAGGAGTTGGGGACTGTGGAGGAGCGTCGTTAGAATGCGGGTTTTGCGGGTTTTGCAGTGGACGAGGGACTCACCCTGGGCCCACGACATGGTCGATCGATTGCGCAAAAATCGGCAGGAGTTCGAAGAGGAATTTAACCTTTTCGCGCGTAGCTGTAGCGAACGTGAGTGGGATTAAGGTAGATATTTGTGTGATCTTGAGAGCTGCGTTGGTTGAATGGAGCAGGTGATTTCGTATTTGGCGAGTGGCTGTTCCAGGAGGATTTAGCAAATAGCATTTTGTTTTCCATTTCTATTTCGTCAATCCAATAACTCTACGGTAAGTTTCAAGGTTTATCATCCTGATCGAGGGTAATCGACGTAGGATACCTGCATAACTTTGACCGCAACTTCGTTTACGATCGTTAATTTTCCTTAATCACTCCGATTCCGTCAAAGTTGAATATCGCTTTATACCCTCGAGAAAGTCCCCTGATCTTGATTGCGATTGGCCCGCCCATGGCCGCCCTTGCTTGTCACGATGTCGCCGCCCGTGTTGCAGTAGCAGTGTCTACCGACCTGGGCGGTCCGGTGCTGCTGGATCTGTGCAAGCTCGCGCAGGAGGCACCCGCCGCTTGGCGACTTTGGCGGATCGAACTCTCACGCATTTTGCTCGAAATCTCACACATCTTCGCAGAACCATGAACGCGCCTCTACTACTTCTCGCTCTCCTCGCTCTCCTTCCAACCGCGTTGGGTTTCTTCTTGGACCCTCACACTCACAAAGACGAACGTAAAAAAGGATCCTTCTCAGGTTCCTTAAGCGATCGCCTCAACATCGCCGCTAACCTCCGCGGAAGCCCCGATAACCAGCGCTTCGCCGACCGTGACGGCGACGGTGCCGCTGCTGTAATGGCGTCACCTGTTGAAGGTGGGCCAGAAATGTTCATGTTCGGGGGGGCTCCCCCACCCTTGGGCCTACTACTTGCAGAAGACTTCCCTGTTTCGAGTTTCATCATTTCTTACCCTGGTCACGCTATTTCTGATAGTTCTTTAATTTGTCAGCCTAAATGGACATCCGAGGATGATGGAGATGAATGTGCTGTTAACCAATTCGGATGCCCTGACGTTGCGTGTGACGGTGACCTTTACGCAGAGACCAGTGAAGGTGCTTACGATCCTTGGTGTTGCATCACCAAAGACTGTGAGACTGAGGGAGTAGGCTGGGATTATTGTTCCAATCAGATAGTTGTTGATGAGAAGATTGAAGCGGAGAGTAACGTGATGAGTGGTAACTTGATTCTTGACGAAATCGAGAAGATGAACGATGGCGTGTTGGACCTCGAGATTGGGAAGGGCGATCAACTCGAAGAAAACAGCGACGCGATGAGCGATGCGATGAGCGACGCGATGAGCGATGCGATGAGCGACGCGATGAGCGACGCGATGAGCGACGCGATGAGCGACGCGATGAGCGACGCGATGAGCGTCGTCGCTGAGAGCCACGTTCACGGTCATGCCGAAACCGAGGAGATTGCCGCGATCGGCAACGGCGCGTTGGACGTTCTCCCCATGGATCAAATCTACGGAATCAGCGTAGAGTTGAACGAAACGCCGCAGAACGAGTCCCAGATTGAAAACGAAGTTGCGATCGAAAGCATGGCTTCCAGCGAGAGTTCTATTTTCGTGGAAGACGTGAAGAGTGAGGAAGTCGGAGACGTCGTCGTAGTTGCTCAGATGGGGGTGGGGGGAATGTCCAACCAAGAAGAAGAAATTCTTGCCATTCTCCCTGAAGAAAGCGAGTCCAAAGATTCTCTGAAAAAAGTTGGTAAGCGCGATATCGATTTCAACAGCGATCACGCCGCTCAGATGGGTATCCTCGGAAAGAAGAAAAGGGTGGATTCTATCATCTCTGCTGCTTCTGTTATTGCTAAAGGTTTATCAATTGGTTTAGCAGCTATCGGTCCTGGTATTGGTCAGGGTAATGCAGCTGGTCAAGCTGTAGAAGGGGAGATTGCCGGAGTCGCCAAATCAGGAGTTGGCATAAGTACCCTCCACGCCACCTCGTCACTTTCGCGCGCTCGTAATCTCACCCTTCGCTCCGCTCGCAGATTTCGAGAGTGAAAGTCAAAAGCGCAAGGCCATGAAGTCTCCGTAAAAGATGTACGGTATTAAGAAACCGAAGACGATCAAGAAGAAGAAAGAGTAGAAGGAGATGAAACAATGAACCCCCCTCAATCCCTTCAATTTAGGAAACGACGCGCACAAATAATTCAAAAATTTATTCACAGTTTAAGCATTCAAATCGCTTCGCGTGTTTTATTTTCATTTATGTTTTTTACTATTCATCGTTCAACCATGGGTACGCTTTCTTCAACTCTTTCAATTTCTCCTCGGCGTTTCCGCTGTTCTCGAGACATATTTTGAAGTGCTTCGCGTAATGCTTTGTAAGTCGATGATCTTTACCAAGCTGCGCCTCAAATCTTTCGATCGCTGTCTCGTAGAGCTCCTCCGCTTTCCCATAGTCCTTCAAGTTTTTTTAAACAGCCGACATGTTCTCTAAGGTATGAAGCGTCTGCGGGTGATTCTTCCCCATCGTCTTCTCGAACCCCTGTAAAGATCTCTCGAAATACTGCAACGCCTTCTCGGAATTCCCCAAATCATCATAAACTGTTCCCAAATTCATCAACGTGTCAAGCGTCTGCTTGTGGTCTTCTCCTAGCACCTTCGTCCTCCCTGCCAAACACCTCTCCCAAACTTTTCTCGCCTCCTCATACTCTCCATTATCTTGCAGCACACAAGCAAGTAGGTTGAACGTCTCCAAAGTTACAACATTCTCCTCTCCCAACGCCCTCTCGCACCTCTTCAACAAATCTCTGGACTTCTTGGGCAAGGCTGAGTTCGGGTCATGAGCTCGCTCGTGTAGACCCTGCAAATCATGGAATGGCCGCAGAGACGTATCTGAGCGTTGGGGACGTTCACGAGGCAGATAACGCACAAATTTACGTATTCCTACTCCTCGCCCTTGAGAGGAACGGGAGGAGCTTGTTCAGACGGAGGTTGGCTGGATTTCATTTTTTGGGGCGTTTGGTGTGTGTTGAGGGGGTTGAAGGGTGATCGGTGGGGTAGGAGAGTACGTAGGATGAGTGACAGACTTTGGGGTTGCGTGTGGACGATAAAATCGACGAAACCGAAAATTGGGGGGTTCCCGCCGCTGCGATGACGAAGGATGATTTCATGCCCACGGACTACTTCATGAGGTTGCTGAGGGGGTACGTGGATGTGGCGGAGCTGTTTCACACGTTCCGACTTGTGAGCAAGCCGTGGCAGCGAATAGCAGAGGAGAAGATTGATCAAAATTTTAGGAGCTGCATTTTCGCCGGACTTGCTTCAAACGATTGGCGAGGAAGTCTTCTACAGATGCTTCGAGCTAGTTCCCTCCTACATTGACGTTAGTGATGACAATGAGAAGGACGTCACGTCCGAGGTCATCTCCTACCTCCGCCTTCAGAGCATCGCCGCGCTCAAAAAAATGCTCGCCGAGCGCGATGCAGAGTAAGGAGTGGAACGACGTTAAGGAGCGCGTTGATGAGTGCGTTGAGAGCGGCGCGATGATCGTGCATGGGGGGGAGGGCGTGGGCGATGGTGTAGCTGATGCTCGAGAGGAGAAGCATAGGCGTGTAACGCAGGTGATCTTCCTTCGAAATATTATCCAGATCGGAGCAACTCAACTACTAAGTAAAACCCATTAAAATTAAAGCAAAACCAAAACTTTTCAATTTCAAATAGAAGCCTGCTTCCAAAACCCTGACTCCTCTGTTGTCATTTCATTCGACGTCCCATATGTATTATCTGCATTAACGCTTATCCCTCATCTCTCTTAAAATTCCCCATTCTCACTTCCCCAACCCCAACTTAACCGCTTTCAAAACCTTCCCGATTATCGGATTGACGTAAGGCGCCACGAGGAAGCTCCCAGCGAAAACTCCTACTTCGATGAGGGTCCTCTTAGTAACGATTTTCGGTAGCTTTTTAGACGTGAACGGGAGAGTTAAGGGGGGAGGAGGGGGAGGAGGGGCGGTGTTGCCGTTGATCTGAAAGAGTACAAAGAGAAGCGAAGCGACGATGGGTTAGAATAGAGATAGAGGGTTGGGTTTGGGGGGGAGGGGGTTGAACCCTAACAGAACCCTTACGTCGTGCGGCTTCGGCCTTTCGTAGTAGGCGATTACGTAATTCGCGGTACGGAGTTTGTCGTTGAGGGAATCGACTTCCCTTTCGAACAGGGTGCAGTCAGGTTTGGCGGGGCAGTCCTTGTTGATGATGGTGACGTTGTAGCCTTGGGTGCTGCGGCGAGCGAAGTACGAGGAGCGAAGCGACGAGTTAGTATAGAGAGGAGCACGTACAGGGTTTCGTCCTCGCAGTTTCTCACAGGTTGTAGATTGACATGCAGGTGAAGGCTGCCAGGGTCAGAGCCAACACCCACATCTTCAGCTTGTACCCGCGCACGATCGCACTCGTCTGCCTATCCTTCTCTCCCAAGATGATGGCGACGGACTCGCCGTCGATGGTGTCGTCGCTAGAGACGACGGTGTCAGCGATCGTGGGCGCGTATGAGACGCTGTCGTCGTTAGGGTTAACGGAGTTGGGGCCGGATTTGAGGAGGTCCTGCCACCCGCCGACTTCCTCGCTCTCCACCGTGACCAAGAGGACGCCGACTCTTCCCCTCAGCCTCTCTCTGTGTTTGCGTGCGGGAAGTGAAGCGACGAGTTAAATTAAAAGGGTTCGCGTTGAGGGATGTGATTTTGTGTTTTTGATGGTATGTGCTCTCAGTCGGAATATTGCTGCCGCTTTTGATCAATCTGGGGTCTCCTCATGACGCTCCTCTTACTATTTGCAATTGGGAGTCGTTTTGATCAGAGATACTACTACGTTTTGAATATATCACCATCGAGCACATCTTCAATCAAATTCGCTCCGTCAATTGCGTCGTACCTATTGAAGCGAGGAGAGCGAAGCGTGTTCGTGGAAGGAGTGTTAGAGCTCGAGTAGTCGGCGATTTGAGCGAGGAGATTCGCATTTTGGGTGTGCTCTCAGTCGCATTATTGCTGCCATTTTAGCGGAGCCTGGGGTCTCCTCATGGCGCTCCTATTACTGTTTGCAATTGGGAGTCGCCGTAATCAGAAAGGACACGTTTCTTTTAGATATATCATCATCGAGCAATCTCGCCTTCAATCAATCCTCTCAACCTCTCGTATTTCACTTACCTCCCCTCCTTCGTAGGACAAATACTGAGCATCTGCATAGTGCTAATTATGCACTTGTACAGCTGCGCGAACTCGGCGAAGGTGATCACCTCGTCGGAGTCGCTCGGCATCTGGGAAAGGGCGAGCTGGAGCTGCGCGTCTGATTGGTACGGATGAGAGGAGTTCGAAACGTGGAGCCAGTTCTGGGCGAGCGTGCTCTGGGGTTGGGAGGTTTTGGAATTACGTTAGTGTTTATTTGGTAGGGGTGTTTGAAGTGGGATTCGGGACGCTTGCTCTCAGTTGCATTTTACTATCGTACTGACTCCGTCGTTGCCCCATCTTTGACGACCTCCTCACCTTCTTAGCCTCCAAGTTCTCGCTGCCTATTTCTTCTTCGAGCCCTGAGAGGTTCTCGAAGATGGGCAGCAGATACTCCTTGGTGGCCACGTCTTCGAGGTCTTGTCTGAGTATTGAATTAGATGAAATCAAATCGCAAACGACCGCGCCCGATTCGAATAAGCCAAAAAGCTCACCTTTTGCACATTCTCTGGTAGCAGTCGACAAAGGCGGTGAGGCTGTCGTCGTCGAGCTGGCTCATCGTTGCGTCCGTGTGTGTACTTTGGGATTAGAAAACGCGAAGGAGGGAGATTTATCGATTCAATTTTCACTGTGAGGATCCAAAGAATTGGCTTTCGTGATTTATATACAATCGCCACAACACGTTCTCGGTCTGTAACTACTAACTGTCTATTTTTCTACTCCACCAGTCCTCTCTCCGCCCTCCAAGACACGCCTCCAGTGTTCAATAAATGATATTTTGTCAAATTCCATCGAAGCTCGGCGGCGCGAAGCCTCGGTATATTTGATCGTTCTGCAGTGATGGCATTGCAACAGCGTTAGCATTGGCCAGCTTCCCACCATGCCTGCGCATGCCAGACCACAAACACAACTTCTAACCACCACAACCATCCCAAAACCCCCAGGCCAAAACTCAGCCCGGCCCCCTCGTCAATCGTCCCTCGGCAATGTCAATTGCCTCGTCCACGCCGTCGAACCCTTCCTCGCCCACTCACGGCGGATTCTTCCTCAGCGAAGAAGAGGATTACGTGATCCCGTTTGCTGATCGGTGTGTGGTCGTTGGTGCGAAGCTGGATTTGAAGGAGGAGGTACGTGAGCGAGAATTTGTTTTGTGAAGACAACTTGCTCGATGATGATATATTCAAGATTGAAATTGATTTTCTTATCAAAACGACTCCCATCGGGCAACCGTGAGAGGAGCGCCATGTAGAGACCCCAGATGGATCCAAAGCGGCAGCAATAATGCGGCTGAGAGCACACACCCAAACCCAAACTCGTATCACTCTCTTCGAAATCAAGATCTTTAACACGTTAAACCACTCGTACGCTTACAACTCGTGTATCTTCTCAGGTAAGACGTCGGAGCGAACGAATGGGGGAAGGTTAAAGCTCAATGATGATATATCCAACGTCTCAATTAAATCTGATAACGGCGTCTTCCGGTTTAGGCGAACGTTAGAGGAGCGTCATGCAGAGACTCCAGATACCTTCTATATGCGACTGAGAGCACACCCTCATCACGCCGTTCTTCGCACTCTCTTCGCGTTACTCTCACCCCACAACAAACGCTCGCCTCGCTAACACCACACGCAGAAAGTAAAGAAACTCGTCAAACTCTTCTCCCCCCCACACACACCCAACATAACCGTCCACCTACAATCCTCAAAATACGCGGAGACCACGCTCCTCTCTCTACTCCACCTCTCCGCCACCCTCGGCTCCACCTACACCGTCCTCACCGGTCCGCAGAAATACATCGTTCAATCCCAGCGCGACGTCGACGCCGTGCTCCTCCAAGATTCCCGTCAAATTTCCCAAGACGTCAAATTCCTAACCCCTAACTCCCACGACAAAAACCTGATCGAAATCCTCTTCATCGATCAACCCCTCGGTGAGAAACTGCGAGAATGAAGCCCAGCAAGGAGCGAAGCGACGAGCTAGAAGATAGAATTATGCAACTCGTCGCTTCGCTCCTCGTGGTCTCCACCGCTTTCGTCGCTTCTCGTTTCTAACTCGTTATCGCCAATCTTCATGCGACTCGCTTCGCTCGTCGCAGACCCCGCCCAAATCACGCAACTTCCCCAAAACGTCGTAATACTCATTACCGCCCCTGAGCTTTTCGAGTCATACAAAGAAACGGGGAATAGAGTATTCGTCTGCTGGGACGGCGACAAGACGCAGGTGAGGTACTGCGAGATAACGATATTTACGCGAGTGCGAGGAGCGAGGCGACGAGCATTGAAACTATTCTAAACTAACTCGTCGCCTCGCTCCTCGGCTCGCTTCGCTCACCGCTCATCGCAGATCAGCAGGATGGAAGTCATGACAGACATCGTCTTGAAGGATAAGGGAGTTACGGAAGTTGATGAGGGGTGCGCTAGTTGTGGTTGCTTTCCCTCGTAAAAATAGGGTCATTACGAATTTCTTTCTTTAGTATGTGTAAAATTTAAACATTCCTATCATTTATTTATCCTCCTCCTTCTGCTGTTCCGGATAATCCTCAGCGTACAAAAACGCCGCCACAATGTACCGTATGCCACTGCTTATCCCCTCTCCTCGATGTTCCATCTCCCCTCGAAACGCAGTAACCCCGCCAATATCCGTAACACACGCCTCCCCCGTCTCCATGAACCACGTCCCGCCGCCCTCGTACCCCTCCCTCTCGTTCATAGCGATCGTCAAACTAATCAAGCTCTGGTCGTTGTGCAGCGGCAGCCTGAAAAATTACGTAGCGATGAAAATGGCTTGAGCGTTTAGGCTAAAGCTACGTCACTTCTCCTCACTACGACCATAATCCTCACATTCCCAGCTCGTCGCTTCGCTCCTCGCAGCTTCTCACCTCCTCTGCCCCTTTCCATAATCGTACTTGATGAAAAACGCGTCAAAAACCCTCAACCTCCTCCCCCCTATCAGCTCTTTAAAGCTCTCGTATAATATTGGAAATATTGTGTTCTCTAATTCTAAATTCAACCACTTCAATATATCTACGCACTTATAAACCTGCACGTCAGTCGTTGGGACTTTGTAGTGTCGTTCTGTCGTCCATCCTCCGCAGAATTTTACGTATGCCTAAGGCGCGAGGAGCGAAGCGACGAGTTAGTATAAAATGTATGGTGTTGTCGTAATCTCGGAGCGACATGCGATGAGTTCTAATTCGAGCCGAGGAGCGTAGCGACAAGTTGTATTCCGTAACCTCGTCGCTCCTCGTTCTAATTCTCGCTTAGTGTTCTATTTACGCCGTTTACGAAGGCGGAGTGACAACGAAGAGGTTCTGAGAAAACGCCGCGAATATTGAAATTTCGAGTTCAATTCGTCGCTTCGCTCCTCGGCTCGCTTCGGTCGCCGCTCCTCGTTCTTTCTATTTTGAACGACAAGCGTATTCATAATCGCGTTATTTCACTCCTCGCTAGTCTAGATCGTTCTTTTTTTTCTCACCTCTGCAGCCTTAACCGCTTCCACACAACCTAACGGAGACAGTAAATTTTCGTACACCCACACACCCTCACAAACCCTCTCCGATTTCACCAAACTATTACCACTATTACCACCACTACCACTAACAACCCTCTTAAACACGTCGTCGCGGTAGTACGATTCACACTCCCTCATCGCTTCATTAACCCTTACCTCTTTTCCTTCCGTAATTTCAACCGCTTCGCGTATAAGTCTTTCTCGCTCTACGAAACCTTCACCGTTTTCATCGCTCCATCCAGTAACTCTCGCTCTTTCCAAAAGCCCTTCAACGTGCTTCACATCCCTCCGCAAAATTTCTCTGCAAACATCAATCGCATCTTCGATGTTCTCATCGTCTTGAAAGTATTTCAGTAGAATATGTAAATCCTCCATCTCCACAATTTCCCCTCTTTCCCTTCTACAAAGTGAGCAGCCGCAGGTTTGCTGCGATAAACCTAGCCTCTTCAAACCTTCCTCCCTCCCCTCCCCCTCCCTAATCCAATTAACGTCCATTTTATTAACCATGTCTTTAACTTTCATTCCGCTGCCATTCTTATCCACGGTGACCTTGAAGAACTTTTTGGTGCAGCATTGTTTGAGAGTGGAGTTGAAGGACTCAGGGTACAACGCGAGGGATTTAGACGGTGGGTAAAAGTGTCGAGGGTTGTCTTGAATAAGTGCGTGAGCTCGGGAGACGTACAAGGTAGATGGAGTTGTGCTTTCTTCTGTTTCTTCTTCCTCCCCCTCCTCCTCCAATAACTCCATAGCAACCCTCATAACAATATCCTCGCCCCCTTCCCTACCCTCCTCAGTCTCCAAAATAACCCCATACCTCCACACATACTTCAACAACCCCCTCCACTCCAACAAACTTACCTCTAACCCCTCCTCCGCAAACACAGCCTTCAATAATCCATAAGATTCATCAGCGTAATAAACGACGTCCTCATCTTCCCCAATTTCCTCACCACCGAAACCTCCTCCTAATATTTCCCTCCATTTTTCCATTGATATAACATTCGCTGCTAATTCAATAGCTGCAAATTCCTCCACTCCCACCACACCCGCGAACATTTTAAACTCTAATAATGGATGCGATTCCTTCTCAATTTTACCAGTACAGAATTTTGAGTGTCTTGATGAGCTTAATCCTAAACAAGCAATACTACAATAATTAACTCCACAGGAACATGTTGTTAATGTTGGAGGTTTTGCCTCCAAGAGACAGTGGGAGCAGATTGGGAAGGGGGTTAGGAGGTAGGGAGTGTGGAGGAGGGGGGGGGGAGAGGAGGTGAAGGATGTCATTGTTTAATTAGAGGGTTCTGTAGGGGGAGATAAATGGTGTTAGGGGAAATGCGGGGGGGGGAGATGAAATGGAGGCGGAGAAGGGAGGTTTGATAGATAGATCTCGTTCACAGACCATTTCCTGCCTGTGTTTCCCCTGGCCCGGAAGCACATAATCATGCTCACTGAATATCAGGTCATTCCTCACTTTACGAACGTCCCCACTCGACCCCATCCCCATAACTACGTGCCCAAATACTCTCACCTCCGCCTCCTTAAACCCCTCACCTCCTCCACGCGTTAGTTCTATTCCAGAGAATAGGTCTCTCAGTCGGTTGGGAGAAATATCAATAAAACTCGATCCATTCATACCTACCCTCCCCTACCCCCACCTCGTACCTCCCCCTACAAATAAATCCCCCTCCTCCCACCATGTCAACAGAACAACCCCTCTCCTCCACCCGCTCCGTCCCCGAGGCTCTTTGGTTCGTCTTCACCGAGTTCGCCTCCTTCGGCCGCCACGGTGTCTACCGAGAAGCCGCCCCTGAAATGGACAACGCTAACTGGGCGAAGTTTCTGAAGGCGTGTCCTATGCTTGTTGATCATGGGATTACGACGAGTGATATTGAGTGAGTTTAAAAAGGGGCGGGGAGGGGAGGGAGGAATTAGATAGGATTAGAGAGAT
>BLQM01000064.1:47508-86880 GCA_012489335.1 Triparma laevis f. inornata
GCTACTTCAAGAGCACCGGCGTCGAGTACCTCCCCTGGAGGAGTCGACAGCGGCTTCGCCCACGTCGACCGCGACGCGTACGAGACTCGCCTCCTGCAGATCAAGGGAAAGCGCACCGTGCGCTGCAAGACCGTGCTCACCGCGAGCTCGAGCCTCAACACTGGCGACTGCTTCATCCTCGATATGGGCAAGCAGCTGTACCTGTACAACGGCACCAACTCCAACAAGGTGAGAAACTGCGAGGACGAAGCCCAGCGAGGAGCGAAGCGACGAAGATGTGTCGCTCTCTTTCCTCGCATTAAGAAACATCTAAGCTAACTCATTCTTCGCTTCGCTTCGCTTCACTCCTCGTTAATGCTCCTCGCTACGCTCATCGCAGCACGAGAAGGCCAAGGCCGTGCAGATCCTTCACCAGATCCGCGACGATGAGAGGGGCGGTGCCGCTGCCGTGACCATCATCAACGAGGAGCCCGACTGCGCTGCCTTCTGGGAGGCCCTCGGAGGCCAGATCGAGGTCACCGCCGACGGAGAGGATGACGTCAAGGCCGAGCGCTCTGCTGAGGGGGCCACCAAGCTCTTAAGGATCTCGGACGCCTCTGGAGAGATGAAGACCGACCTAGTCCAGGAGGGCAAGCTCAACCGCTCCAACCTGTCCACCGAGGACACTTTCCTCGTCGACACCGGGGACGCCCTCATTGTCTGGGTCGGAAAGGGCTCCACCAAGGAGGAGAAGAAGGAGGTGAGAAGTAGCGAGGAGCAAACGACGACAACAAGGAGCAAAGCGACGAGTTGAATAACGCGGTTCCCTCCTCGTTTTCGTTATCTCCACCACTAACACGCTCGCTGCGCTCGCGCTGGCTTCACTCGTTGCAGGGAATGATGCGCGCCCAAGCCTACATCACCGAGAACAGCCGCCCCCACTCCACCGCCGTCACCAGGGTCACGGAGGGAGCCGAGACGACCATGTTCAAGAACCTCTTCGGACAGTGGGAGCCTCCCATGAAGTTCGACTTCAGCAGCCCCCCCTCTGCCTCCGTCGCTGGAAGCGTCGAGCAGAAGGACATCGACATGACGGCCCTCCACGCGCGAAAGACCGCTGCCGAGCAGCCCGTCGACGACGGCACCGGCACCATCCAGGTCTGGCGCGTTGAGGACTTCAAGAAGGTCGAAGTCGAGGGTCCCACCGTCGGCCAGTTCTTCGGAGGAGGTAAGAAAAGAGAGAGAAAAATGCTTAAAAATTTATCATCCATCACTAACACACCCACCCACCTCCACAGACTCCTACGTCATCCTCTACACGTACAAGAAGAACGACGTCGAGGAGTTCATCATCTACTTCTGGCAGGGCCGCGACTCCACCCAGGACGAGAAGGGCGCCAGCGCTTTGCTCGCCAAGGAGGTGAGAAACTGCGAGGACGAAGCCCAGCGAGAAGCGAAGCGACGAAGATGTGTCGCTCTCTCTCCTCGCATCAAGAAATACCTAAACTAACTCATTCGTCGCTTCGCTCCACACCTCGTTAATGCTCCCCGCTACGCTCGTCGCAGCTCGACGACGAGCTCGGAGACCGCCCCGTCCAGGTCCGTGTGGTGCAGGGCAAGGAGCCCGCCCACTTCCGCTCCATGTTCAAGGGCAACATGGTCGTCAGGGCCGGGGGCAAGGCCTCCGGCTTCAAGAACAGGGACGACGGCGACTCCTACGACGTCGACGGCACCGAGCTCTACCACGTCAAGGGAACAAGCGGCGAAAACACTTACGCCGTTCAGATCCCCGAGAAGGCCACCGAGCTCAACAGCGGAGACGTCTTTGTCCTCCTCGCCCCCGGCAAGACCACCGTCTGGCAAGGATCCGGCGCCAACGACGCCGAGAAGGACACCGCCAACACCATCGCCGAGATCCTCAAGGTCGGAGAGGTCACCGTCGTGGAGGAGGGAGGAGGTGAGAAACTACGAGGACAAAGCCCCGCGAGGAGTGAAACGACGAGTTGAGCGGGCCTATTTATTTTCGTTTTCGCTATCTCCACCACTAACATACTCGCTGTTCCCCGCAGAGGGCGACGACTTCTGGGAGGCCCTCGGAGGCAAGGACGAGTACCCCAAGATGAGGCCCGGAGAGCCCGAGCCCGCCGAGCCTCGCCTCTTCCAGTGCTCCAACGCCACCGGAGCCTTCTCCGTCGACGAGGTTGTCAACTTCGCGCAGGAGGACCTCATCGACGACGACTGCATGCTCCTCGACTGCTTTAGCTCCGTCTTCCTCTGGATCGGCCACAATGCCAACAAGGAGGAGAAGGCCAAGGCCGTCGAGACGGCCCAGCAGTACGTGCTCACCTCCAACGACGGAAGGGACGAGGACACCCCCATCATGGTTGTCAAGGCCGGCGCCGAGCCCAACTTGTTCTCGCAGCACTTTTTGGGATGGGACGACGACTACTTCAAGAAGAACCAGTTCCTCGACCCCTACGCGGCCAACCTCGACGCCTTGAAGAGCTCCCAGCAGGAGCAGGAGAGGGTGGAGGAGGCCCCCATCGTCATCAGCGCCAGGACCAGCGTCGCCGACGTCGGAGAGGCCGTCCTCGGAAACGTCGCGGAGGGCACCACCTTCTCGCTCGAGGAGCTCAAGTCCGGCAACGCCGCAGGAATCGACAACTCCAGGAAGGAGTCCTACCTTAGCGACGCCGACTTCAAGGCCGCCTTCGGCATGGACAAGGACGCCTTCAGTGGGCTCGCCAAGTGGAAGCAGCAGTCCGAGAAGAAGAAGGTTGGCCTTTTCTAAGTAGTTGGTTGTTTTGGGGGTTGTTTTGGGGAAGAGAGGGATTAGGGTTAGAAATTATTAAAAGGGGAGTGAGGGGGGTGGGGGCGGGGAGGTGGTGGTAGGTTGGTTGAGTGAACGGGCGAAGTAATTCGCGAAGTAATTCCCAAAATGTCGCCGAAAAATAATAAGTATTGAGAGAGGGTTGATTTGGTTTCTCAAAATCTATGTTCTTCTTTTTTATCCATCAAACGTGTTCGAGAAGACAGATAGCAGGGCGTCCCCGTCGTAGTTGTTTATCAGGCCCTGCAGCTCAGGGATTCGGTGCCGAACGTCGACGCCTCGCAGCTTGTGCCGGTCCACGAACAAGTCCGTGATGATGCCCGCAAGGTAATTCATGAGCATCGGGCGCTGCTTGTGCTCGGCCTTGATTGCGTCCGCGTTCTTCAGGATTTCCACGTACTCCTGCGACATCCACGTTGTGTCTCCGGCCTCGGCGTTGTTGATCTGAATTGTATTGTGGGTGGGTGAGCGTGTTAGTTGTGGATATATATTGTGTTGTATGTTGTCATCTGCGGCTTCTCACCTCCTTGAGAGACTCGATTATATCCACCTGTCGCGAAAGAGCCAACAAGTGCTGCAGGCGGTTGTGCAAGAGCCCGAGGAAGCCAGGGATCGTTGACTCCTGCGACGAGCGTAGCGAGGAGCGGAGGAGCGAAACGAGCCGTGTTAGATACGAGAGAGAAGAAAACGACACCGACACTCCGCCTCATAACGAACGGAATTACAACATTCCCGGCGAGGAACGAAACGACGAGTACATAGACAACACGTTCTCTACTTTACTCGTTGTTTCGCTCCGAGTTCATAGAAAACGCATTCTCTACTTTACTCGTCGCTTCGCTCCTCGCTGCGTCTCACCTTCACCTCCACGCTGTCGCTGACGTGCACTCTCCTGCGCATGCTCTCGCGAGAGACGCACTCCTTGAAAATCGCGAGTGTGGACAGGTTGTCGCTCTCCACCCTCATCAGGTCCTTTTCGTACGTCACCTTCAAAATACTGCCAGTGAAGACGTTTCTGAAGGTCCACGCCTTGGCCTCGTCGCTCTCGACGTAGGGCGGGATCTCAGGGACGCCAGCGCGCATCCACTCGTGCGCAACGTTCACCGAGAAGCTGCCGCGCAAAGTGAGGACGTTGAGCTCTCGCTCTAGCTCGTCCTCCCTGAACGCCACTGCCCTGCAGTGCAGGGAGAGGGGCTTCACGGGCAGCTTCACCACAACGGCCGACTTGGTGGGGACCGAGTTTCCAACGATGGTCGCCGTGATCTCTGTGGGGGGGGCGAAGCGAGCGGCGAGCGAAGCAAGCCGTGTTAGAAACGAGTAGTGAAGAAAGCGATTCCGAACGCATTTCTCACCTCCGTACTCGCCCTCCGTGGTTCGAATCTTCATCTGCAGGCGGCTGCCTCCCTCCACCATTCGGTAACAGGCGCAGAGCTTCAGGTCGCTGTCCGGGGGAGGGGGGGATCGGGATACGGTCGCTGTGGAGGTGTCCGAGTCGAGCAGGTCCACGCTCACGCTGCTGGCGAGGAGGACGAGGTTCATCTCGAGCGGGATTTCCACGGAGATCTTGTAGGCCGCCTGTGATTGTGTTAGTAAGTTGGTGGTGTACAGGTAGCCGTAATTGGAAATTGGGTCGTGTATATATATATTCTACTCACCTCCTCCTCGTCCAGGGCAAAGATGGTCTTGGCGTCAAAGGTCGGAAGCATGACAGAGGGACCGCCATCATTGTTACCACCGCTTGAGCTCCCCTCGGAGTAATCGAGCTGCACCGCTCTCTCCTTGGCAGCGAGCTGCGTCCTCTTCTGCGAAATCTTGCTTTCCAGCTCCTCCAGCTCCTTCTGCATGCTGCGGATCTTGTTCTCGTTGTTGATCTTGGCGTGCGTGCGGCCGTGGACGTCGGAGGCGTCCTTGGTGTTCAGAGGCTCGTTGGTGAACGACACCACCTGAGACGAGCGTAGCGAGGAGCAGCGAGGAGCGGCGAGCGAAGCGAGCCGTGTTAGAGTAGTGTGGCGACGAAAGTGCGTGAGCGTTTAGACTAAAGCTATATGGCGCTCTGTTACTCCCGTAATCCTCCCATTCCCAGCTCGTCGCTTCGCTCCTCGCGACTTTGTACCTTCCCGGAGAAGCCCACGCAGACGATCTCCTCGAACTCAGCGTTGGACAAGCGGCCGACCGCCAGGGAAGATACGGATTCGCCCAAGTTGGCCGAAAACTGGGTCTGCGGCAGGTCAGGGTTCACGTCGAAGCCGAGCACCTCAATGTTGCCGTCCTCCCAGCCGACCACGATGTCGTCGACTCCATCCTTGGAGATGTCCGAGAAGGTCAACACGTTGACCATGCCCCGGCTCTGCGACGAACGAAGCGAGTCGCATGAAGATTGGCGATAGCGAGTAAGAAACGAGAAGCGACGAAAGCGGTGTCGACGTTGAAACTCACGCTACTTGCGTGATTTGTGTATGAACAGTGTATAACAACAAAATAGCGCATTATCAGCTCATCGCTTCGCTCCTCGCAGTTTCTCACCTTGCTCTTGGCCGGGATGGCCCAGCCGTGCGCCCCGGCGCCGTCCTGGTCCACCCTCAGCATGGCCACCGTGCCGCTGGAAGTGCCGAAGACGATTTTCTTGGGACCAGGCTGGATCTTGTTCTTGTCATAGCAGCCCAGGGAAGTCACATTCACGTCCACGCCGAGGTTCGAGATGCACTCGCCGTTGCGAATCACGCGGATGGACCGGTCATGACAGCCCAACAGGGTGTCCAGGTGGGCCTCCGAATCGAGGTTGTCCTCGTTCACGAGGTTCTCGTACTCAAGCCAGTTCACCCCCTCCGCAACTTGGTAGAACTCAGCCTCCTCCCCGTTGGTATACTTGGTTTAGCCGCCGCCGGTCTGGCGGCACCAGATGGTGGAGCCCTGCACCAGGATCTGCTCGGTGCTCTCGGAAGAGTTGGACGTGAGCGAGAAGAAGGGCTTGCCCTTCTTGGAGAGCCCGATGATCTTCGACCCATTAGTGGCGAATATCTTGTCTTTTTTATTGGAGTTGCCGCCAAGCGCGATGGACTTGATGCCGCCGTTGGCGATGGTGGAGGAGGGGTTGAAGAGGTTGGAGTCGGAGTTCTGCGAAGAGAACATCGAGCCCAGCGTCTTGCGGCCAGCGCCTAGCGTGGTTGAGATGGTCTCGTCCCCGCCCCCCATATCATTTAGGGTTGCGTCTTTCGGACCGCCAGTGCCGCCCGCGTTGCTATTGAGTAGGGTTTCGTTCGTGAAGACGGTCTGGACCTCCGCCTTCTTGATCTCGTAGAGGGAGATGCAGCCAGAGTTTTCACCTAGAATCATTTTGTGTTTTGCGGGCTTACTTGATTTGGACGAAGAGGGAGGGATCAATTGCATGGTGCCCATGCTCGTGCACGGCCGGGTGGCCAACAGCGACTGCTGTACCAGGTCGAGCTCCATGTCGTGTGGGGTTATGAGGCCGAGGGGGAATAGGTTGAGAGGAGGTAAGGGGTGGAGCAGTTTAAGCTCGGGGTGAAGAGGAAGTTGTTTTTGTGGGCAAATTGGGTCGTAGATGGCAGTGGATTGTTCGAGAGAGGGAGGATGTGAAGGATAGGTCCTGTGTAGCGTTTGGAGACGTCTGAGCAGCGAGATAGAAAGATGAAGGATGAGCAAAAAACAGTCCCATATCGGAATGTATATCGAATCGAGATTTCGCCACAGCGACTTTTACAGGCCCAATTTTGGGCATATTTGGCATCTTGAGGACCCTTAGTGTCCGAATTTGCCACTTACAGACCCCCGAAAGTGCAGGAACACTCTTTTTTGTTTCAAATATTGATGTTTCTGGGGTTATTTTGGTCTGTCTTGGGTATATTCGTGAATCTAAGGCTCTTTAAAGTGCCGAATACGCTATTTATAGAGCAAATAAAGTCCAGAAAAGCCAAAATCTAAACCAAAAAACCATAATCCTCAGCTTTTTTGGATAAAGTTACTGTTAAAGTTATGTACTCAAGAGTTTTAAAGGGCTAAATAAGATCACAACTGAACCTGAAAATTACCAGAATACCGATTTCATTTCCAGTGATTTGACTAAAATTGATTTTCTGTTTTTCTAGCGTTCTCCACCAGATCACCCCACACACGATTATTCTAGACGACAACTTAGGTCATTTCAACCAGTCCTGAGTTTCTACTGACTTCTGGCGTCGGAGAAAAGGAGTTTTTTTAACTTGCTCGAGACGAACCTGTGCATATTTTTGTTTGGCTTCTTCTCCCAATCCAGCGGCCTCAGTGCTCTTAGTGCTACTCTGAACAACTGCCCATACCCCTCCCCCACTCCCCCCACATGAAAACCGAATCAAAAAAGACCACCCTCCCGGTCCTGTCCTGCCTGTCGTCCATCGGGCATGGTCGTGGCAAGATCCTCTTCACGGCTCACCCATACCTGCCGCTGGTCGCTTCCTGCGGTAGTTCGAAGGTGATCCAGATCAGTAGCTCTCTTACTGGCGAGCTTGCGTCCCAAACCACCACCACCACCACCGTTCCCTCCCTCCCGGACAGCACTGTGATCGACCAGATCATCCCGCCGTCCCCCACTCCCATCTCCACCCTGACCTGGTCTACGTCCGGCTCGCACTTGGCCTCGCTCCAATCCTCCTCCTCCCTGGTGACCCTCTTCGACCTGGACAGTCGAACGACAAAATCCTTTGAGGCTCACTCCAAGGACCTCTCCTTTGTGAAATTTGACTCTGACAATAAATTCTTCGCAGTGGGCACTAGCAAGGGGGTGGTATCGATCTACGACCTGAAGACGGGAACGAAGAAGTCGACGGTGTCGCCGAATTCCGGCTCCAACAAGAAGAAGGCGTCTCTACCTACCCCCCTGCCGGACTGCTTCTGCTGGCAGCTGCCCAGCGGGGACGTCGTGTGCTGCAACTGGGAGGTGAACATCTGCAAGGAGCGAAGCGACGAGTTACGAATACGACAATTACAGTCGAAATTGAGGCTCCATGACGAACGTTAAGAACATTCAACTATCTCATCGCTTCGCTCCTCGTCTCACTAATGCTCCTCGCTACGCTCGCCGCAGGGATCGATCCTTCAAATATTCGATAAAATAAACCACACACCCCACCAAGTAATAACTTACAAGGATTGGCTGGCAGTGAAAATCTCGGACAAATCAATATCCGCGTTCGGTCCGAACAAGTCCACCACCTTGAACTTCCCCACGGAGCATGGGAAGTTGGTCTCCTTCACTCTGAACCGCTCTGGCCTGACTGCGGCCTTTTCAAAGGGATTCGTTGTGCGGTTAACCCTAGGCACATTTGAGGAGATCTTCACGGGCAAGTTCCTGACCAACCGTGAGGCGCCGCTGGTGAATCTGGCCGTGTTGGAGGAGAAGAACTTGATGGCCGTGGTGTCCAAGGACACAATAAAAGTGGTGTCTCTAGCCGAGGGCGGCCGCGAGGTCTTGAACGTGAACCCCTGCAGCCGGGCCAGCATGTCCGCAGACACGCTGGTTGACGCCAAGGACTGCATAAGCGCGGTGGAGTTCGCAGCAAGCGGGAGTCTATTAGTCGGCACCGCCGAGGGGAACCTGTATCTCGTCGGGCAGACAGGGGGGGCGAGAAATTGGGTCGAGGGTTGGCGGAATTCCTTGATGGATACATTGGATGGTGAGAAGGTTTTTTTTGGGGGGGGAAGCGAAGTGTGTTGGTCTGTTTTGTATTCTAACTCATCAATCAACGCCATGATCTTCACGCAGGTTTCCCCACGAGCATGACCTTCCTCATCTTTCTCTTCTTAATGACCTTCACAATTTTCGCACGGCTCGTTCTGCCCACCACTACGATATAAGAAAGAAAAGTTATAGCTTTTATATTTGTCCAAAAATTTGATTTATCTTCATTTCCCTCTCCTCCTTCACTCATCTCCAACCACCCACGAATCATTTCCAACCTCCTCAACTCCCCATCTATCATCCGGTTCAACCTCTAGCAAGCCTAGCACGACGCGCTTTCCCCCGTCCGAGACCTTGTAGGGCTCGAAGATCCAGTCGCCCCGCTCCTTCTTGAAACGCTCGAAGCGCTGCGACGAGCGTAGCGAGTCGCATGAAGATTGGCGTTGACGAGTCAGAATTGGGTGGGAATGAAGGCGGCTTGTGTGTTTAGGCTAAAGCTACTAGGGTGGGTGTATTACGACCGTTTATCGTCGCTTCGCTCCTTATGCGTCGTTCACTCCTCGCTGCTTATCACCTCGCAATTTCTCAAATCCGACCCAAAAGGGAGGCTCCCGCAAAGCATAGCAAAGAGGATGACCCCCAGACTCCAGCAGTCCGCCTTCCTCCCGTCGTAGGGCTTGTTGCTCGTGACCTCCGGGGCCACGTAGTGGGGGCTGCCGACGACGCTCGTCAGGCGCTTGACGGGGGTGGGAGGGAGGAGGGCGGTCGGGGGCGGGGTGTTGAGGGTGGTAGTGGTGGTGGTTCCCAGAAGGGGCATGGGGGGAGGAGCGGAGGGGGGCAGCTCGAAGGAGGGCAGCGGGCTGCCGGGGATCATCATCTGGGGGAACAGGGGCGAGAGGCCCGTCACGGGAGAGTACCCGGTGAGCGAATTTTGACTCGAGCTGCGACGAGCGTAGCGAGTCGCATGAGGAAAGGCGTTAACGAGTTAGAATTGGGTGGGGGTGAAGGCTGCTTGTGTGTCTAGACTAAAGCTAGCAGCGCGGCCGGATTGCGAGCGCAAATATCGTATTGGTAACTCGTCGCTTCGCTCCTCGCAGTTTCTCACCTGCCAGGGGACTGCTGAGGGATGGGCAGAGGAGTTGAAGACTTGGGAAGGGAAAGGTTGGGGTGCGGGCTCGGGGTCGGCGTCATGTAGCTCGTTGGGTTTGGATGGGCGCGTGGGGTGGTGGGAGCCTTGTAGTTGTGGTTGTGGTTCTCGTGGATCATGGCGGAGAGGCCGAAATCGGCAATCTGTGACAAGCGTAGCGAGTCGCGTGAAGTTTGAAGTTAACGAGTTAGAATTGCGTAGCGAAGAAAGATGCTTACGCGCTTAGACTAAAGCTACCAGCGCAGACGATTTACAACCGTAATAACGGTATTCCCAGCTGGTCACTTCGCTCCTCGCGGCCTCGTACCTTCAAAATGTCCGGAGAAGAGGGAGAAAAGAGCAGGTTCTCCGGTTTGAGGTCCCGGTGCGCCACGCCGCGCTCGTGCATCCACTTCACCCCGTTCAGCACCTGCGACAAGCATTAATTAGTTGAGGAGCGAAGCGACGAGTTAATTTAGAATGTTCTTGAAGCGAGGAGCGAGAGCGATACATCGTCGTCGCTTCTCGTTTGCTCCCCGCAGCTTCTCACCTGCTTGAACCAGTCCTTCATGCTCTCCTCCTCCCCCCCGTCCCGTATCCTATCGAAGGCTTCTTCGCCCCTCTCCATGATGACGAATGTGGTGCTCTTGGAATCCGTGACGTGCTCCAACGTCTTGTAAATGGTGAGAATGTTCATGTGAGGGGTTACTAAAGACTGATGGCGGTACTCTCGCCCGCTCAGGCGCCGGTGACGAAGGTAGTTCAAGTACTTCGGAGCCACCACCGGGACCACGATCGTGCCCAACTGCTCAGTGTACACTGTTGTGTCGACGTTCCTGCGACGAGCGAAGCGACGAATTAGTATAAGTGCTTCTAGTATCGTAACGAGCGGCGAGCGAAGCGACGAGTTGAACGAAATCAAGTACAAATACATCGCTCCTCGCTAGTATTACTTGCTTCTAGTATCGTAACTCGCTGAATTAACGCATTCCTAACTCGCCGCTTCGCTCCTCGCTGTGTCTCACCTGACCTCCACGGCGCGAACGCTCGGAGGCATGTAACTAGCACCGCCTATGCTACGGCCGTTGGTGTCGGTGGTCTGGTCCAAGCCGTCCAGGTACGCGTCGAACATGCCCTGGTCCAAACCGAAGCAAGTCAAACCCCAGAGCTTACGAGCCTGCCTCAAGGTCAGCTCCTTCAAATTCCCGCCGACCATGATGGCGGCAGTCAGCGGAACGGAACGGGGGGAGTCCGTGAAGGTTCCTCCTTCTTTTTGGAGGAGGAGGGAGCGGATCAGCGGCGTGTGAGGGTTGCCGAGCCACCAAATGTTCTTCGGAGTGATCTCCTCCATGACTGCTAAGGGTGCGTTAGAATGAATATGGATGAGGTGGATGAGGTGAACGAGGGGAACAAAACAGCAAAACGAATTTTCCAAAACCACCCACTCACCTCCTCCAACCTCGCGGACCTCCTCCCCCTTAACCACCACCAGGAACGCACGCAAGTGACTAGTGCTCAACATTCGATAACCAGTCGGGCTCAAAACCTTCACAGCAACCTCGTCAGCGCCGAACTGTGGCGAAGACGTCATATTCTGAGCGGAGTACACCACGCCAGAGCTGTGGATAGGTGGGAAGGAATGGTGGTCAGAGTAGTGGGGGTGGAAGGGGGACGCTTGGCGGTGTGAGAGGCAATTTAGCGCGGCTCATGCGCGACTCCAACTTTTCGTCGCGAGCTTACCTCCCGCCCCCCAAGTACGAAGACAGAACGTAAATAGGCTGGTTCGGTGAAGAAAGGAGGGATATCACCGAACCATCAAAGTCGACCAACGAGTACGACTCGTTGGGCACAGAAAAAGGCATGAGAACGAGGAGGGTGTGTTTGGGACCAGAACCTGAGAGTTTGTGGGGAAAAAAGAGGGATGGAGGTGGGTGAAGGTTTCGGTAGTTTGCTAAAGCACCAACAGTAACGATGTGACCACAGGTATAGAATTCTAAGAAGGTCAAAGTGACGGTGAGGCTTCAATTTATTAAAAAATGATCACAAATGGTGAAAGCTAATCTCCAAATTTCTCAACTGCGTGGCTTTTGATTTACATTCACGACAGAGTTAGCGAATACTGTCTCTACCACCTGATGACCTTGTGCTTGGAGCTGAGTACCGCGTTTTCACGTTCCTTCGTTCTTTAACGTCGATCGGAACTAGCGTTGTCCAACCTCGATCGAAACTAGCATCGTCCAACCACGACCGAAACTAGCGTCGTCCAACCTCGACCATGACGGAAGCGCCCACGGTGTTCCGTGCCAAACTGTTCGAGGGCAAAGTGGCCTTGGTGACCGGCGGGGGAACGGGCATCGGCTTCGCCATCGCCACCGAGCTTTCCCTGGCCGGCGCTACCGTGTGGATCTCTGGCCGAACTCAAGAGAAGCTCCACGAGGCACGAGAAAAGCATAAAACTGCCACCGGCCTCCTCCTGCGTACGCACCCGTGCGACATTCGTTCGGAGGAGAGCGTCGAAACACTGATTTCACACGTAATCAGCGAGTCGTCATCGATCGACATTCTCATTAACAACGCTGGCGGACAGTTTCCTTGTGAAGGTGAGAAAAGATAGTGTACGTATCTCGCCTGTCTCTCGCCACGTAAACCGCTTCCAAACAGCAAACAGCAATTCTAACCCCCAAGCCTTCCCCCCACCCCCAGCCTCAGAACTGTCGAACAAAGGCTTCATGGCGGTGGTGAACCTGAACCTCCTAGGAACCTTTCAATTATGCAGAAATGTATACAACTCCTTCATGTCGGTGAACGGCGGCTCGATTGTGAACATCACGTTGGGGATGGAGAACGGGATGCCGTTGATGTGCCACTCTGGGGCCGCGAGGGCGGGAGTTGAGAACATGACGAAGACTTTGGCGCAGGAGTGGGTAGCCAGCGGAGTGCGGATCAACTGCGTACGGCCAGGGATAATTTACACGGAGTCCGGCTTCGACAATTACAAGGGGTTGGGAGACGACGTGCTGAACAAAATAGTGAGAAGCATCCCTGCCAAGCGGCTAGGAACTGCAGAAGAGGTCGCCTCCGCTGCCGTCTTCCTTTCGTCCGACGGCGCTCGCTACATCACCGGCCAGTCCCTCGCCGTCTGCGGCGGCCAGTCCTTCACCCACCTCGCAATCTTTGAGCAGGAGGAAAAGGTCGGTCTCGCCCCGTACGGAGCCCTCCCCCCCAAAGCCAAACTATAAAATAATACGCTAAAATAGATCAAGACCATAATTTATATCTCAAAAACAAGTAAAGTTCAGTTTCTTTTTCCTTTTTCGTCACAAATACCTCCAACCTCCAACAACATTTTCTAATCCTTCTTCTCCTCAACCTCCTCCACCTCCACGGCGACCTCCTCCACCACGGCGTCCGTCTCTCCAGTCACGGTTCCGGCAAGGGTCTCTCTTAACACCTTCTTCTTCCCCCCCTCCAGGAAGTTGGGGAAGAGAATCTTGAAGCGAATAATAAGATCTCCGTTACCTCCCTTCTTCAGGGGCATGCCCTCTCCTGCAATGCTCTTCTCGTA
The DNA here is from genome assembly GCA_012489335.1 of Triparma laevis f. inornata. NCBI lineage: Eukaryota > Bolidophyceae > Parmales > Triparmaceae > Triparma > Triparma laevis. The sequence goes on from BLQM01000064.1 coordinate 60,683, forward strand.
GCCGGGGGAAACGACCTCGGGGCAGGGCAAACTAAGCTTCCTCCCGTCAAGAGTCGGCACCGTGATGGCGCACTCTGTCAAAGCATCGCTCAAGCTGATCTTGGCTGTGAAAACCAAATTTCCCCCCTCGCGGCTGAGGCACTTGTGCTCCACCTCCGCCAGCACGAAAACTACGTCGGCGGGGACAATATCGACGCCCTCATCTCCCTCGCAGGGGAAGGTAATTTTGGTTCCCTTCTTCCACCCGGGCTTGACACTCACAGACAAAACCTTGCTCTCGTCAACCAACTCACTTCCATCAGCGTTAAACCTCTTCCTCGTCACCATCATCTTCTTGACGCAGCCGTTGTACAGCTCCTCAAGGGTGCAAGGCAGGTCCTTGACGACCGCGTCCATCTTCTTGGGTCCGGGTTTTTTCAGCCTGCTGGTGAAGGGTGTGCTCTCTCCAAAGCCAAAGTCGGCAAAGGGGTTGGCAGTTCCAAAGAAGCTCTCGAAGATCTCGTTCCCGTTGTTCTGGTACTCGTAGCCGTTGCGGTCTCCATTGGCGTCGGGGACCCCATCCTTCAGGCCTTCGTAGCCGAACTGATCGTAGACGGCGCGCTTGCTCTTGTCCGAAAGCACATCGTAAGCCTCGGCAATCTCTTGGAATTTGATCTCGGCCTCCTCCTTCTTGTCAGAGTTCTTGTCGGGGTGCCACTGCATGGCAAGCTTGCGGTAGCTGTGGGGGGTGGGGTGGGGGTTAGATGCGCAATGCGTTGGTAATGTGTTGGTAATGCGTTGGAAGGCGTGGTTTGAGCAAGCAATGTTGGTAGCTCGAACCCGTCTGGTTTTATTTTGTTTGCAGAAACAATTTCACATCAACACGCGGGGCGAGAGTGTGTGCCGCCCCTCAACCCTCGACCCGACTCCCCCCCTGAAGGCACCAGCCCCAACCCCCGGCCTGGAAATACCCTTGATGTGTTGTAACACAACTCAAAACGGAACCAAGGGGCTGTTGGGGTCGATATCGTCGATGTATGTCTTTCCCCCCAAAACGCCACACTTACGCTCGCTTGATCTCAGCATCGGAAGCACCCTTGGAAAGGCCAAGGGCTCCGTAGTATTCAGGGTTCTGGCCCGACATTTCAGCCATTTTTGACTTTTGTCGATTTATCATGGGCGCTGCCAGGCTTCTTGGCGAATCCTTGATCACACCCGAACCAAACAACAAAAGCACACATCAACCGCAAAACCATGCCGGACTGGTTCTATGGGGACGAGAATGGAGACCAACAGGGACCGGCGACCATGTCGGAGCTCCGAAGCCTCTACGAGCAGAAGAAAATAGTTGCCGACACTCTTCTTTGGAACGAGGCCATGCCCGAGTGGCTAGAGCTTTCCGAGCTGCCTGAATTGGCGAGGAAGCTTAACCAGCCCCCCCCTCGCCCCGCCAGAATTCGCGCGTGCCAAGCATCGCACCGCCCGAAGTCCCCAGCATTGCGCCGCCCGAGGAATGGGAGCTTGTCGAGAAGAGTTCTCAAGCTCCTGTGGGGAGCCCTAGAGGCGCCGGGGGCTCGCCGGTGCTCGTCGAGCGCCCGAGCAGCGGCAAAGGCAAGGCACAAATTACCTACGAAGACGACGGCGATGACTACAACGACATCGGCCTGAAGAAGGTGGGCTACAGAAATGGAGAGGGAGGGCGCCAGGATCAGTACACTCCCGGCTGGGCGCTGGGCGACGAGACGAGGGACGACATAATGCAGACTGCCGTGCCAAAGGACTTAGCCGACAAGGTAAAAAAAATTCATGTGACTCACATTCAAATAAACTTACTTCTTACTAACTCACTCCCCATCCCTTCCCCACTCCCACAGCTTGGCATCGAAAGCAACCCGACCGAAACCTCATACACCAACAACCTGGGACTCAAGGTCACAAAGAACTCCGTCCAAAACAGCATGTACGGAGACTACTCCAACATCGAAGGGAGGAACGCCGGAGGCAGGAAGCTCGACGGGACCGTCGACGATTATCAGGGCACTTCCTCCTCCTCCCTGCACAAGCAGAACATGAACAGGACGAACGTCGAGAAGGGCACGGCGAAGAGCATGAGGGCCGCCGCGTTCGGAAGCAAGAGGAACGAGAAAACCGACGAGGTCGCTCCGGGCGTCAAGATGATCACCGCCAAGAGCCTGGACAACACGCTCGACATTATTTACACTGTCATCAACGAGAACACGGACGGCGTCAAGATCACACTTGACTTCGGAGGGTCCAGCGGCATATCGCTGGAGGGCGGGCTTGGGTCCGGCGAGCAGCTCAAGGTCGAGGCCTTCATCGACGCCCAGGAGAAGATGCAGGTGGCGAAAGTCACCCAGATGCCCGGCCAGTTGGGCAGTGTGAGGTGAGTCAACCCGAGCCAACCCGCTTCGATGTCAAAAATACTGGTAGTGACTAGGTCAGCTCTAACCCATCGCTTTGTTTTGCGCACCGCAGGATCGCTGTGGGGGTCGCTGGCGCCTTGGGAAATAGGGGGAACCCTAACCCCGCGCCAGCCACACAATCCCGCCGCAACAGCGTCAAGGTGGCCGATGCCGAGCGGAAACAGCTGGCGCCCAACCTCTTCCTTCTCAAGCAGAAGGTCTCCAGCCCTCTCGGGTACATTTACAGCATCGAGAACGGGCGCAGCAAAGACTACTCCTTCAGCATGGACTTTAAGGGCAGCAAAAATATCAGGATCGAGGGGAAGTTGAGCGACGTCACAAAGGTTGAGGTTGTCGTAGCGCCGGGGGACACCGTCACAGTCGCCACGGTCGTCCAGGCTATGATGACGGAAGGAATTGCGGTCAAGACAAAGATGGGCGTGAAGGAGTTGAAGACAGTCTCGGCGCCGAGAGGTGGAGGTGGTGGAGGTGGCGGCGGAGGACATATTAATGACCACGAAGTTGAACTTCGTGGTCCAGCCGGAAGTGGACTGAAGAAGGCCATCAAGAACTACCGCGCCGCCAAGGGCGATGAGATGGATGTTTTCGAAGGCGACGAGATTTTCTTGCAGGGCGGAAACGCCGGTGGTGGAGATGGCTGGGTCGTTGGAATCAATGCGAGGAGTGGAGCTGCCGGCCTCGTGCCCGCCGACATTCTGGCCGACGCACTGGATGGAGCAGGATCTGGAGGTGGAAGCTTCAATAACGTTTACAGGAAGTCCCCCGCAGGAGGATGGGCCGGAGGAAAGGCTAAGGCCGTCGAAACGGTGGACGTAGTGCCAAGAAAGGTGCCAGGCCCGCCTCTTCCGCCAAAAAAGATCCGGGCGCAGCCGCTAGGACAGCCCCAACCAGTTGCACTGGCAGGAATGGGTGGCGGCGAAAGGGAAGGCTTGACGAGCTACGGAGACAGGACCGTCACCTACACCAACATGAGCCAGAAGTTTGCGGGGATCAGAGTGGACCCGAGATCCGGAAAGAAGACCGTCGTAGAACCCGGGCAGTCGAAAACGTGGGTGCGGGAGGACGCAGTCGTGAGGGGGTACGAGCGGTAGAAAAAATGTTAGAAATAACACAAGAATTGAAAAAGACAAAGACCGAAGCAATGTGATTGACAAGGGAGGCGAATAGAACAAATGAAGAAGAAACCTCTTATTTCGACAAAAAGAGATTCGTAAAGTTATTTTATTTTTATTTAATCGATTTATCAGGCCGTCCGTGACTCATCTTTTTTTCCACGCTTAAGAACCAATATCATACTTAGTTTTTATCTCACCCCAAAATCCATTTTCCAGTTTCCAGTAAGGTTCCTGAGGTGGATGATTCACACAGATGCTGGGGAACTGGCCAATCTTTCGAAAACTAATACCACCACAACCCGCAACCAACACTATAATACTAATAGCATCACCCAACCCATCAAGATGAAGAAAATGCTGTCGTCGCCGTTCAAAAAGGCCGGCAAGCGAAGTGGCGACTGGATCAGGTAAAGATGATCTTCGCCGCAGTGCTATCCTACCTCTACCAAATCTCACCCCTCCCTCTTCCTTCTCCAGACGACACGACGACGGTTACGACCATGACTACTTCGAGGACCAAGACACGGGCCGAGTGACTTGGTCCTCGCACCAGACGCACTCGGAGGTTGGGTCTCAGCCGGGTAGTCCCTCAAGCCTCGGCTCCGTCAAGGCACATGGTAGTCCTTCCAGCGTGGGATCCGGGAAAACCGTGAATAACCAGCTTAGCGTAAAGCGCGGCGATACTATTCTTGGCGGATCCGGCGGCCTTGACGACACGTTCAACCCAATGTCAGGCAAGCAGGTGAGATCTTGAACAACCTACCACGCGACTATCTGAGAACTCGACACTAACCCCATCATCACACACGATCATCACGCACCCCTCGCACCAAAAATAACCAAAACCAGGACGACCACGAATGCACAATCAGCTGGGACGACGCCGCCACCCGGTCACCGGCCTCACCACAGAAGAAAAAGAAGAAGAAAGGGTTCCTAAAAAAGTTATCATCATGGAACCCGAGAACTTCAGTCTCTTCGAATGGCAGCATGGGCAGCATGAGCTCGCTCGGCTCGCCTCCCAGATCTCCCGGCTCGGTCCAGATGACCAAAATGTTCAAAGGACAGGCCACGCTCGGGGACGATATCAGTAGCCTTGGGAAGGAGAGCTACGACTACCACAACGACCCCAAGTACTTGGCCGGTCGCACCCGCCGCTGGCTGGTCTTCCTGACCTTCGCCGCGATTTTCTTCTTCGGCGGAGGCTTCGGAATGGCCTACGTGCTGACGGAGGGCTTTACTTCTTTCGGGGACGACTCTTCCGGCGAGCCGCTCGACAACGTGCCCGTGCTTTCGGAGGAGGAGGTCAACCAGCGCCTCTCCTTCGCGGCCTGCTCGGAGGACAAGTCCTTCCTCCGTCAAATCCTTAAAGGCGAGGACTCGAGCACCGTCCACCTCTCGGACGACGTCACCCTTCACAGCATCGCAGCGAAAATCGAGGTGGTCAACGAGGTCCCCACGGTGACCATCGTCAGGGGAAAGGTGTCCTTCCTCAGCACCGACCTTGTCTTGGACATGCTGCCCACCAAACTCAGCCCTGCCCTGGACACGAGTCTGTGCGGCCAGCGAATGTTCGAGTTCCCCGTCACGGTCAGGCAGGAGCCAGTCAACATGAAGGATGACATGAGATTGAGCTTCCCTCTGACGCTCGACAGCGCCACTGGCTTGCTCCGTTTCACGACTAGCAGGAAGATCAACAAGAACGAGCTCACTTCGGTCGGAAACCGCAGAATGACCGACCAACGAGAGGACCACGTGCACTACTACGTGGACTTTTTCACCATCCAGGGGACGGCGGTGCTCGGATCGAGCGCCTCCCTCCTCTCCCCCATATACAGCGCCAACGAGGACGTCGAAATAAACATCGACTTCCACACCACCGAAGGCGCCTTCACCGCCACCCTCACCGACCCCGTTTCGGTCGACTTCAACAAGCTCGTCTCCACGTCGACGTGCCTTCAGTTTGCGCCCACGGAACTCATCGCCGGTGTTAACACATCCCCAAACACCATGAGCGTGAGGTTCGAACGCAAGGAGCGAAGCGACGTAGCTTTAGTCTAAATGCTCAAGCGCTTTTGTTACTACACAATTCTAACTCGTCTCGCTTCGCTCGCCGCTCCTCCCTACGCTCGTCGCAGCTACAATTTGTTGAAGGGCCTCACCGTCTCGGGGCCAGCAGCTATCACAGGAAACCTGCAAACCATCACCGCGGCCCCTGATAACGCCGTGTCCACGGACATTGAATTCATTTCCCCTCCCAGTTGCGTCGACCCTTACTTTAGGGTGCTGACCCCGGCCCTTCCCCCCACCACAGCCGCTTCGACGAAAACGACCTCCACCATCAAGACCGTCAAGTTCGAGCGGCTGAGCAACGAGACCACCGTGACGGCAACAGAACGCATGCTGGTCGACGCCAGAGGAGGACCGGTCAACATCGAAGTCGACGAAAACGGGGAAGGAGTCGTTGTGGACGACAAGTGGAGTATTTTCTCGCGCCCGAAGCCATACACGCCTCCCTTCGTTGCAGACGTGGTCATAACCTCGCAGGCGACGGAGGGATCCAAGGTGTCCTCTCCGTACTACACGGAGAAGCTCTCGCAACGGACAAGGCTCTACAACGACCGTCCTTATCGCTACGACCGTTTTCCCAAGTTCCTAGACGACATGACCGTCGTGTTGACTTCAAACGAGGACGCGGCCTGGCCCGGAGAGTTCGAAAAGGACAACATGGACCCCCTCTTCTGCGTCTCCACCACGGAGAATACCCCGGCAGTGTATGTCATCGTCTCCAACGAGATGCTTAACGTCCCCGACTGGTTATCCGTTTCTTACCAGCGCCTCCAAAACTCCGAAGTCGGAAGTCAAACAATATCGTGGACGAGTTGGAGGTGAGAAACTGCGAGGAGCGAAGCGACGAGTTGGGAATGCGACAACTACGGGCGTAATGAGTCTCCACGAGGACTCCATGAGGAGCGAAGCGACGATCATTAAGAATATTCTAAACTAGCGAGGAGTGGAGCGACGAGATTACGAAGGCGTCATAATTACAACGAGGAGGCTCTTCGAAAACGTCGTTCATATCGAAACTCCTTGTTCAATTCGTCTTTTCGCTCCTTGGCTCGCTTCGCTCGCTTCTCCTCGCATTAAGAATATTCTAAACTAACTCGTCACTTCGCTCCTCCGCTCCTCGCTATGCTCGTCGCAGCTCAAAATACAACATTTATTGGCGCCCTCTTAACGGCGACGACGAGCCCTGCTTCGGGCTCAACGGGGAGCAGCTCGATTTAATGTACACGGTCGCTTTCGGCGATCTCCCCCCTTCGTCAATCACCCGCTTTGACGAGGAGTCTTCCGAAGAGGTGGACGACTTTTTCACCAACGACTTCGAGCTCAGGGACGGCATCGTCCACTTGGACTTTGACGACGAGGGGTCTCCCCACTCGCTCTACATCGCCGGCCACCTCACCCTTTTCATCGGCTTCGTCAAGTCCGTCGTTCCAGTAACAGTCTTTTTCCACACCGACCTCTCCAACTTTCGCTTCACTGCCCACGACGTGGAAATAACTTCCTTCACCTCGGCCATCTCGGCCGTGGCGCCTACATCCTCCCCCGCTCCCCTCATTGAGCAAAGCCACGAAAATTCAGCTTCCTTCAAGGCGGACATCACGTTCTCCACGTTCGACGAAGACATGGGCCTCCGCGTATCCACCAAGACCAACATCGTCATGTTGGAGACCGAGCTGACGCCGATGATGCAAAACGTTCTCTTCGACGCCAAGATCGCCATACCCTTTGGCTACAACCATACGCACAACTTCTTCACTCCGGGCGACCCTAATAAGTTCAAGTTCCACTTCGATGGAACGGCCGAGAAGATCAAGACCAAGACCGGCAATTCGCTGACCGATGCCGAGCTGGCAATCAACGTGACCGGCACGACCGTGTCGACTTACCTCAAGTCTGACCTTCACCTCAATTTCACCGAAAAACTCATCGAAGAAGAGGTACTATCCTGCAACGTGGAGTTCTTCCTGCCGGACTTTAACCTCAACGACACCGCCAGTGTCTCCACCGCGGAGTTCTCTGGGGTTATCACCGACCCGGTCACTCCTTCTGCCGCCCCGTGGATGGCGTTGAGGTCCGGAGGCCTTTACGGCACAGTGGACTTCTCGTCGTCCTCCTTCACCGTAATAAACTTGGAGCTCTTTTCCTACCCCACCATGTCGTTCGAGGGGAATTTCGATCAGGTCGATGGAGACGCTAGGTTCAAGTACAATCATCCAAACACCTGGTCGATCGACCTGACCGTTGAGATGGTGGGGGCAGAGGTCGTTCGCGAGATGGTCGAGAAGAGCCTCAGCGAGGTCTCGGCGGAGTCCCTGGACATGTACGTCAGCCCTTCCGTCATTGTCGACTCGGAGCTCTCGCTCCACCTCGCGAGTAGGGACGAGTACTTCAGGATGTCAGTCGACATCCAGTCCTCCAAGATTGCCCCCAAGGCCATGCTCGGCGCGTCCGCCGCCTCTCTCAAAATGGTGGTCTCCGCGTCGGAAACGAACGCCAAAAACGTCAGCGCGTACACGATGAGCCTTGAAACTGAAATTGACAAGCTCGATTTTGGCGATCACTTCGAGCTCAACGATGTCATGTTCTCAGCCTCCGCTGATCTGACCACTGTTAAGCCCAAGCCCGACCTCATGCTATCTCTTGACAGCTCTCTCGTCATCAAGTTCGGCAACGAGAGCGTCGGAGACCTCAAGATTGACGGCGTCATCAACGGATTTTACGAGCCCTACTTGAACACGACCCGCATCAACACTGCGGTCCAGCTCGACGAAAACGGGTGGGTGGTGAACCCTCAGCTCAAGCTGACCTCAGGATTGCTGAGGATTTCAGGGACGCAGCTCAACGGGAACTGGACGTTCGATCCTGTGGACTACCAGGCCAGCGGCCAGTACCTGCTCGAGGGCGACGGCGAAGGAGACGAAGGTGAGCGTCAGCAAGGAGCGAAGCGACGAGCTGAGAACGAGTTAATTGCGGCCGCAGTTTTACTTCGCTTCGCTATTATCGTAGCGCAATTCTAACACATCAATCTTAATCTTCATGCGACTCGCTTCGCTTGTCGCAGACTTGCGTTATTTAATGGCCCAGGCTGCTGGACGCGTCGACAACGACAACGACCTCAACATCATCAAGGTCAGAACTTCGCTCGGCCCCTCCGAGAAAGCCTTTGAGCGTGCTCTTCCCACCACCGAGTACAACATTCCGGCCGCCCAGGACATATCCGTCTTAACGGGCGATTTCAGCGTGTGCATTTCCACCGAGGAAGTCGTCTTCGAAGAGATGAATTGCATCGACGGCGTTGTGATTGAATCAGTTGTGGTCGTCGACGCCTTTCTCTCCTCCTTCCTGTCGCCGTTCGGGTACAAAGGTTCAAACGCAACCGTAGGAATGGAAGTCTCGGCATTATTACCCCGCCAAGAAGACCTTTCGAACTCTCTCTCCGTCGAGGCCGTTTTCGCGGGCCGGGGCTTGTCGCTCTCGCCTTCGGTCACTTTGACCAAGGTCTTCATGAGAACCACCGACTGGGACGACGTAGTCTACGACTTTGAAGTCTCAGTCGCGCTCGTGAACGGAGCCGAGCTCATCCTCACAGGAGAGGGTTCCTTCGAGGGCGAGGACAAACGGACCGAGGCCGTATTGGGCACGAAGCTCACCGACTCGATCGCCCTCCTTCCCAACTTCCACGTCCTCCAGAGCTGCGTCTTAGAATTGGAACTCGCCCACAGCAACTCGTCTGGGTGGGAGGCCGCCGACCTGGCCTGGAGTAACTGCGGCACGGCCATCTTGCCATCATCCTCCAGCTCTGGCTTCGGCTCTAGCTTGCTCGCGATCAGCACCGGCTCCGTTAACGCGCTCACCTCGGACTTCCATGTAGTTGTGACGACAAAGGTGGACAATTTAGTGGACGCCGTCTCCGCCATTCTCAACGTCAGTGCGGTCGACATCATACCATACAACCTCCAATCAGTTGAAGTCCTTGACTCCACTAACACAACAGTGGTATTGAACAGCGCGGCCGACACCGTCAAGGTCACGGTCACGGTGGACGTCAGCACCGTCAGCGAAGTTGTGGAGGCCGTCGCCGCGCTCGACCTCTCCAGCCCCCCTGATTTGTTGCACGTCTCGTGCGAAATTCAAACTAGCATGTCTAGGCCGCACTGGAACGAGACCAGCGTCAAGTTCCACTTTTCCGCCCAAGGCTTTTCCATCGGTCCGATCAAGGTCGAGACATTCGAGCTCGAGGTAGACAGAAATACGGACCAAAATACTTTGGATTTTTTTTCTTCGTCGGTGTTCTCTCTGCTCGACCAGAAGTTCTTGTTGAAGGGCGTCACGTCATTTGACAACAGCGTCACGACGACAAACTTGACGGCAGCCTTCCTCCCGAACCAGGAAAACAAGCTCTATCTATTCTACGACAAGATCCACGTAACAGACGGGGTTTTGAACATCTACATGACAAAAACGGAATCGGCCGACGAGTTCGAGATAAAGACTGCCAAGTTCGTCGGCGAGTCGCTGATCCACTACTCTCCCACACTGTACAGCGACAGCCGCGTCATGATCAAGTTCACCAATGATCTGAGGCACTACGTCGTTGCTTTAGAGGCCCTCAGCTCCGTGGACGTCTTTGGCTTCTTGCCGAGCTTTCCCGCATCCGATTTTAGCCTCACCAGTCGCAGCGATTTGGACTTCACTTACAGCAGCAAGACAATGATCGCGACCGTGGGGCTGAAAAGCGAGGTCGTGAGCTCTTTAGCCGTCGACCCTTTGAGGCCTCTTCTTCCCGACTTCTCCGGCACCACCACGTGGGACCTTTTAATGGAAACGAACGTGACGGAGAGCAACGATTACTGGAACTTCAGGGGTTTTTTTGGTTTGGAGGATGTGCAGGTGAGGCACTACTGCGAGGAGCGAAGCAACGAGTTGATAATGCGTTAATTCCGTTCGTTATTCAATTGCGCTAGTAGCTCCAGTCTAGATATCGACGCCACTATCACTGCCCACGCAATTCTAACTCGTTAACACGAATCTTCATGCGACTCATGCGACTCATGCGACTCATGCGACTCATGCGACTCATGCGACTCGTACGCTCGTCGCAGATCGGAACCAATTTCAAGATCAACAGCGGATCCTTGACAGTGGAGCTGGGGGAGGAGAAAAACGTCAGGTGAGGCTCTGCGAGAAGCTTGGAGTACAATATTTATGGCCGTAAATCGTCTGCGCTAGTAGCTTCCAACGCAGGAGCGCCATCACTATCATCGCCACGCATTTCTAACAAAATTAACGCCAACTTTCACATGACTCGCTACGCTCGTCGCAGCTTCAGCTTCGATATCGACTCTGCGTTCATCATCGCCGACACCTTCTTGACGGGCAAGAACGAAATCATAGTTGCAGAATTAAGCGGGTCGTACAATTCCGACGACAAGATCTTAGAGCTGGTTGGGACGAGCTCGGTAGCCTTCCACCCGCTCGGGCAGGAGTACATGACAATCGATTCCGCCATCATCTCTGCTGAAATCCAGGCCCCTGAACTTGAGTTGGTCAAGGTGGAGGCCGTGGCGCAGATGACGACGCTCTTCACGGACTCTGTTATCACGTCCGAGTTCGTCTGTTTGAAGAACTGCCAGAAGGTCTTCGTCCGCGCCTCCAACATTGCCGTCTCTGACTTGGAAGATGTTTTCGATAAGGTCAACGCTGACGAGGGACACGCCATCAGCGCGTCTACGAAAAGCGAGCTCAGCCCCGCCTTCTTGATGGACTTGTTTGCTTGTAACTTGACTGTTTCGAACTTCGAGAACAGCAATTTCCAAGTCGAGAAGGGCTTCAGCTTCGAAGCCGCGGGAGTTTTGGAGGAGGAGGACAGTAATTTAGAGGCGAAGATCATCTCCTCGAAGGACGACGCCTTCAAGAGCGAATTCAGGATCAGGCTTTTGATTGATTTCTTGGACGAAAAAAACATAGACCCTCGGCTGTTCATCTTCTTCCAGGCGGAAAACCTCGAATTGTTCGACGGGGTCGAGATCATCGGCTTCACGTTCAACTGCGAAGGCTTGATGTCGCATTTGGAGATTCAGCTCAGCACGGTGGTCAGCGTCGACCTGCCCGCGTTGGATGCGCCTCTCATCACCACGGTGGAGGGCGACTTTAATTTGAATATAACAAACGGAACGGCAGCGATTGATACGGACTGGTCAGCCCAGGCAAGTACGAGGCTTGCACAGACGTTCAAGTGGAATCCGATGGGCTTGGAAATCTTCAAGCTCAGTAACCCCCATCTCCACTTGCACTTCAGTGACGACGAGAACACGCCGGAGAACGATGTTGAGTTGGACAAGCTCGTGATAAGCTCTGCGAACACGAGTTTGAGCGAGTTTGTGGTTTTTAATAAGCCAAAGTTTGAGGTATTGTCTTTCGACCCCCAAGAGTTTAGGTTGGAGAGTGGGTTGACGATTACGTACAAGGACAAGCCGATGCCTTTGGTGCAGAGCATCTACGGATCGTTTCAGGAGGACGACGTTGAGGGAGAGAGGGGCACCGCGGAGCTGAGGAGTGAGTTAGTTGAGGACTGGTGGCCGTTGGGGAACAACATGCTGGTGGTGGAGGATGGCTCCAGGTTGAACACCACGATGGCCACATCGTTGGGAAAGCTCCAGAGCATTGAGTACGAGGGATTAGTGAACGTGACTTTTGATCACGAATGGATGGAGATTATTTTCGAGGGAGCCAGCTCCGGCGATCTGGAGCGGTTCTGTTTCATCGCAAGGGACGTGCCGGTGGTGAGCATAGCCAAGGTTTTGGGCACTGTGTTGGTTGGAGAGGATGCGGTGGAAGCCGCAAACAACTGGCTGCTTGGCGAGGGTAGAGGCGTGGAAATGGAGGTTGATGCGGCAGTGTACGACGAGAGCGGAGGAGTGAACAAGGCAGCCATCAACATCGGAAGTTATGCGCAGGATTGCAGTAAGTTCAGCGAGGCGGAGCAGGTCGACGGGCACAGAGTGGGATTGAAGTTAGAGGCCGGGGGTGGTGGAAACTTAGTGGAGCTGTGGAAGCTGTTGGTCGACGGGAGGGTTGAGAAGCTAGTCCTGGACAGTGAGATTGTTGTGCCAGATGAGCGGAGCGAGGCGCACCCGTTGCTCTTTTCCATGGATTTGAAGACTGATGGAGAGGGAGAGGATAACGGTATCAGTGTGGACAACGCCAGGATTTCGCTCGCGATGGAGGACCCGAACTCGTTGGCGGTGTCGACGATCGATGTGGGGTTCCTGTTCACGATCCGTTTCGGGGACGGCCAGAGCCTCAGCTTTGACGTCAACGGGAAGGCGACAGAGCAGGACGTGGAAAGTGAGGGAGGGGTGGGTAAAGAGAAGAACAACACTAAGACGTACGATGTCGACTTACATGGCAGCACGACGTCTCTGTGGTCGAAACCCTTCGGGCTGAACTGGCTTGAGATCAGCAAGGGTAGCGTCGACGTGAGGACGACGAGTGAAATGGAGTGGAAAAGTACCGACGTAAGGATGCAATTGAAGTCTCGGTTTGCCTTCAACGCGAGCGTCGAGGTAGAACTCGACGCGCTGGTTCAGGACGGGGGCGAGGATCTCGTTCTGCAGGGAATTCTGTCTGGTAACAACGTCCAGCTTCTGGGCATGCTCGGCTCAGTCGCAAGTGAGAGCAGCATCGAATCGAAGGACATTGGAAGTTATTTCGGAGAAATCTTGACCGAGGAGAGGGTCACGTTCGCGCTCGCGACGATGGAGAACCGCTACTACGACGACGAGTTCGACATGATCTTGGGCGACGGGGTGAGGAAGGGCGTGAGTTTGAACGTTAATCTCTTGAACAAGGCCGACGGGGGCGAGTTCGACTTGGGAAATGACAAGCTCAGCCAGCTCGTTGGCGCCTTCATCGGTGCTGACAGCGAGTTGGATATGGAGCTGTGGGTTGGAATTTTCGAAGAGGGAGAGGAGGAGGGGGGTTTGGAGGCGGGGAGCGTGCCACCCGTTAGTTTGGCGCTGAGAAATAGAGGCGCGAATTTGGTTTTCGGCAATGGCTTCGTAGAGGTCGTGGACTGGGAGGCAAAGGCGGTCTATGTGAGCGCGTTGAGTAGCTTCCCCAGTTTGGAGGCGCAAGCAAGCATGATCTTCCGGCCGAGCGATAGCGACGAGTTGAGGGTGAAGGTGGCCGGTGGGCCCGGTTATTTGTCTGGCGAAATGGTCGGAATTTGGTATTCGCCGTTCAACTTGACGTGGTTAGACGTCGGCGATTTGAAACTCGATTTGAAGTGGGGGGAGGAGGGGGATGGAGGGGCCAAGAGCGATTGGGGCTGGGGCGTCACCAAGTGCGAGCTGGCGGGGACAGGCGTCCTTGCCGGGAAGTTCGGAGGCAAAACGCAGGCCGTGTTTTTGGATAACATGGAGGACATGATGCTGGCCACACAGCTCTTTTACGACTTTGGGGGGGAGGTAGCGACTGAATTAGTGGACGCTATTGCTGGCGGGGATGTCATTGGAGAGCTGGGAAGGAGGAAGCTGGACGAGGTTGGGGGGGTTACCTGCGGAGGTAGCTTTATAAGTGTGCCTGTTAGTCCGTTGAATGGAGGCGACGTGGGCAGAAATGTGACGTTTTTACAGCAACTGTTGGAGGACGTGGGGTATTTGGACGCGGCAGATGTTGGGACTGGGGGGTACGAGTACGGGATGTTGGGTAGCATGACTGAAAGCGCGGTTGGAGACTTCATGTACGAGAATGATGTTTTTGCTACGGCTGATGGTAATTTGGTTAATTATGATGTTTGGTTTGAGCTTTGTAAGAAGAGCGAGGAGGCGGGGGCGGTGGTGGTGGGAGGAGAGAGGTGAGACGCAGCGAAGAGCTAGGAATACGTCAATTACGGTCTTAATTCCTCCTCGCTAGAGCCTTAGTGTAAACATACAAGCCACTTTCGTCGCTTCGCAATTCTAACTCATCAACGTCAATCCTCTCGCGACTCTCTACGCTCGTCGCAGGGAGTGGCTCGCGGAGTTCAGGATGCCTCCCTGGTTGAAGAACACGCTGTGGGAGGTTAGGTACAGCACTTACGACGATGCGGGTGGGGTGTGGAAAAAGGGCGTCACCGCGACAGCGAGCGTGAATGTGAGGGAGCGGGGTGTCACGCTGCAGGCACTGGACATGCTCGGGTTCACGAAAAGCTACCAGGACATGGGCGAATTTTCGCCTCTGCTGAGCGCGGGCGTTTACGTCCCCACGTTTTCGGACAACCCGACAGCAGTTAACGCGTGGGTTGAAGCGAACGATTTTGACGTTTTTGAGAACGTGTACTGTAAGAAGATCAGGTTCGACTTCTACGCAGGCTGGCCCTTGACCATGGAGCTTGGGGCCAACATATTGGTGGACTTTGAGGATTCGCCGAACTTGGAGATGTTCGTGGAAGGGCTTGTGGAGGTGGGAGAGATGGGCGTGCAGAAAGCCGTGCTGGGGAACAGGGTGAAGGGGACGTGGGAGGATGTCTTTGGGATCGAAGGGTTGGTGCTGACGCAGGTCGGCGTGCAGGTTGGAGTCAGTATTACAAATGCGGCTGATGTGGAGTTGGGAACGACGACAATTTACGTCGGAGTCGCTGCCGAGTTCTTAATTGGCACTGCTGTCATAACCATGACGGGGAGAGCGGGCGGCACGGAGTTAGGCATGCCCGGGAAGGAGCTGCTGTTGCAGGGCAGCTTGACGGGCGATGTTGACGCTGGTATGATCATGGGTCAAGCCATTTCGTTCAGAGACGTCGCGGAGTGGTACGTGAAGGACGTTCTGAAGGACGAGGGTGGGGAGATCTGGGGCTTCGACGTGACTGAGATACCGGAGGAGTGGGGATTATATGACACGTACTTTCAACTGAGTACGAGCCAAGTGGAGATGTTTGGGAAAATCTTCCCTCCCGGGATCGCCTTTAGCACTGGGTTGAGCATTTTTGGAATTGACTGCAGTGTCACCATGGCGGTGGTCATGGTGGAGGTGAACGGGGAAATGGTGCCCGATTTCGAGTGGGAGGTGGTGGAGGGCTTGGAGGCGGCCGAGGAGATTGCGAGGAGGAAGCTGTTGGATGAGATCTTGCCCGAGAAATTGATCGACCCGAGTAAATTGACGAACGACGAGAGGCGCATTAAGGAGAAGGACGACGGCTTGGGTTTCGATAACCCGGTATTTTCGATGACGGGGATTACCTTGAAGAACTTGAACTTTTTAAGCATTGCGGGGGGAGAGAGGCCCATTTTGGTCATCAAGTTTAAGTTTTTCGGAGTGGCCCAGACCCTGGAGATCGAGACTTTGACGATTAGAGAGCTGTACGAGTTTGATTTATGGGGGAAGCTGGAGGCGTTCAGGGTGTTTGCGGACACCTTGTTTTCGTTGCCGGATTGCCTGTGGGACTCGCAGTGCTATGACGACGAGGCGGGGGGTTACTGTGAAGAACTGTGTGATCCGAGTTCGCCGGTTTGGTATGGGGAGTGCCCCGAGAAGACGGGATTGTGTTACATTGACGATGAGGAGTGTTTCAAGTGTTTTGGAACGTGTGCGTTGTTCCAGTGTTGGTATTAGGGTTTTTGTTTGTTTCTTTTGGGGGGGGATGTTTAGAATTAATTAGAAGAGGAAAAAAGCGAGTAAATTTGTACAATAAAGTGTTTTGTTTTGGTTGTCAATTTTAGAGAAACAACATTATGGTGGGGGTTTCTTAACACGCGAAGAAGAGCGGGATGGAATAATTGTGTCGTAACTTTACTCTGCAGCTGTCGCATTTACGACATCTGCAGATGTCAGTGTAGGGTACCTGCTGTGGTGTACAGAAGCACAAACGAGCAACAAAACCTCCAAAAAACCGCGAACGCGATGAAACCTTTCTGCCAACCCTTGAGTTTTCCATATGCCCCCTTGTCTTTAAGAGTGTGCTCGCCAGAGCCAGCACAGATAGAACACCACAATAAGCATCGTAGCAGCCTACATAGGTAGGGCGAAAACTGCTTTACGGACTAGGTGACCGTGGTAGCAGAAGAGGCACATTGGAACGAGGAGGAAGGACCAACGTCCGACTTTCCAAATCGAGTTGGTTCCTGTCGAAGTGGCATTGTTTTCTGTTTCAGCCGATCCGTCCGCAACTTTGGTGGACATTACTTTGGTTTGGGTCTGCGGGGACGATGTAAGATTGGTGAGTGCAAGTCCTCAAGGTTGTACAGTATAATGCCATGGGACAGATAAACATGAACATGGCGTTTTAGTATACATTTTAATTTAAAAAAACGGCAAATGGATCAAACGCAAACGGAAAATCGATTCTGAACTAATTTTTAACTCACCCAGCCACCCTTGTTTTGGAAGTTGTATGAGAAGACCAAGGAGAATTCGCAGAATGGCGATGAACATGTCGATTTCATGATTCTGCTGCAGAATTTGGATTTCTGAAGAGAGGAGATATCATAGTAGCCGATAACTGGTCCGCCTATACAAGTGCGAGAGGTAAGATATTGGAAGACTATTTATGGGATGGATACGGTGTAATCATGCTTTACCTTCCGTCCCGCTTCTCCCATCTCAATTCTATCGAGCACTGCTGGGGTAGAGCCAAGTCCTACGCCAGATACAAAACCCCGTTCACTTTTTTACCCTTTTTTCAACCCCGTCCCCCCTCGCCCATTTAAATGTCGCTATTGATGAACTGGTCCCTCCTCCTTACTAATTCTTCCATTTTCTCGTTCAAGGCGGCCGTCTGGGCGTTAGTTTGCTGCTGGGGAGCGTAAATTTGACCAGTCACACCTTCTACGATTTAGACACCTCCTCGAGTTTCAACCGGAAAGGTTTCTTAAGTCTAAGAGAGGACCAGGAGGCCGAGAAGAGCGTATATTTAACAGTTCACCCTGACGTTTACAAGGAGTGGAGCGACATATTGAAGAAGTTGACGTTTGAGAACTTGAAACGGTGGGAAGAGGAGAAACCAGCATGGCTTACTGACGCGTGGGTTGACAGCGTACCTATTGGATTCACCCCCTTCGAGTTCAGGGTGAAGTGCAAGAAGACCAAAGGAAGGGTGGACGATGCTCAGTTGAAGAGGCGGAGGGGGAGCATTAGTGTGAGAGAGTTAGTGGGAGGACGAATGTTAGTCAGCGGGGGAGGAAGAACGTTAAAAGCATCATGTTGTAAAAATAAAAACCACCAACACCGTGCCTTCTTTTTTCATATATAAAATTACAGACCCAAGGGTTCACTCATATAAATACAGCCTCCTCCAAAATTAGTTTACGATCCCTGCACATTGCTGTACCCAGGAATCCTCTCAATCTTACTGAAATCCCACTCCTTATTACACAAAGGACAAACGCTCCTAGTCTTCAACCACCTCTGAATGCAGTCTAAGTGGAATACATGGGAGCAGCAGCCGAAGGCGATGGAGAGGCCGTTGGAGTTGTTGGGGGAGGGGGAGGCTTGGTATTCGATGGAGGGCTCATTGAGGGAGTTGCGGCAGATGGCGCAGGTGTCGGCGCAAATGTCCCAGGACCACATGGCTACGGCGTTCCATTTGCGGATCTGGGGTGGGGGGTTGGGAGGGGGGGGGTCAATACTTGCATAACTATAATGATGGGCCGGGCAGCCGAAGAGGTGGAAGAGCTCCATCGCCTGTCGCGCCCACAGACTCCGTTCCGTAGTCGCCGAGGAGCCTCGCTGCGGCCACCGTCGCAGCGCTCGCGGCATCGTTCACCGCAGCCTGCGGCTCCTCCTGGCCAGTGAAGCCGGCGACTCGAGCGACTCAATCGACCGAATCGATCATCGCTCGTGAACCCCCTCCCGACAACATTCGCCTCACCTCGAATTTGGGAGGAGCGGCCTTCGCCTTGACTATCAAAGCCTCCGTCATTTTTGTCTGCGATTATGGCGTGGCGAGAGATGAGTAGCGGAACGATGGGATGCGAGAAGCAGAGAAATGTTAGACGCGAAAATCATTTTTTGAGGGACCGAGCGAAAGAGGTTTTTTATGTAAAATAGAGCGAAATGAAGACATTCGAGATTAGCATAGACGTGAGTCCATGACACGAATCCGTGAACAGCATGATCAATCACATCGAATGCTTGAGGGATCCACAATATCCTTTCCAAGAGAGAATGCGGAGTTCGATCCCGACGGACAGGTAACAAAACACCTCAAACGGCCACGAAAGTGAACCACTATCACATCCAAAGGTTCAGCGGGATCACAGAAGCGCCTCATACCGATCTTACCTCTTCTGCGCTCATATTAAAAAATCCTTGCTAAGAATTTCTGGCAACGTGCTTACACCTCAAATCAACCCAAACGCGTCCGGACTACACCCAATATATCGAGCACGCCTCGGGACAGGACATATATCCTCCCAAATCCGGTCAACCTCCACCCCCCGCCCTCTAATCCCCACCAAAGGCCAAACCTTGCAGCAGTTGCAGATCCTCCTGCCCTCCTCTTACCTCTCTGATGTCTCCCCTCCTCCTCCCCTACGTCTTGCTCCTGCTCCTGCTCCTCATCCTCCTCCCTGCCCCCATCCTTTCCTCCTCCCTAACTTCCGATTTCATCGACAACTTATTCGGTGTTCCCTGGCGCTCAACCAAGTGAGAACTAAATCTGCACCTCCTCACCCATGTATATAACTATTCTAACTCCAACCGTCTCACCCCACAGTCAGACTGCGGCTTATTGGCGAGGCGGGTTGAATGGATTCGAAGGATAGGACGATGATCTTAATGGTAATGTGCGCCCCCCCCCTCTACCCCCCCCTCCCCCCACTTTTAACAAATCTAACAAACGCTCCCTCCCCCTCGCCCCCCCTAGACTTCTCCAACGCGACCCTAACAACCCTAACCTCCCTAATGTTCACCCAAATGCTCTCCCTCCCCGAACTCTCCTCCGTCTACATCGGCCTCTCCAACACCGCCTGGCACGCCTACTCCCGCATCCAAGACGGCTCTGGTTCCCTCCAACACGCCATCAAATCCCCGTCCGGAAGTGATATTAAATTCAGTAGTATTAATCAATATACTTCAGAGGATATAGAATTAACTTATAAACATCCTAATTATGATCCTACGAGGAGACCGTGGTATAAGGTTTTTACGGAGAACGTTACGAAGACTTATAAAGAAACTATGGAGAGGTACGATGAGGAGCGAATGCGACGAGCTGGGAATTGTTTATCGGCTCGCTTCGCTTGCCGCTCGAGGATACTAGAAGCGTTTATACTAACTCCCCCCTCCCCTCTTCGCCTCGGACTTCGTCCTCGGCTCGCCGCAGCCCTAATAACGTTAGGTGCACTTGGAGTGATGTTTACGTTTTCGCTGAACAGCATTTCCCCCTTGGCATTACTCTTTCATGCCCCCTATTTAAACATGATGCCATCGCCTCACTTGTTTCAGTTTTAGGGATTGATTTTCGGCTTAATGTTTTACAAACTTATTTGAGTGAGATGGCGGAGGAGCAGAAGCAGAATGAAAAAGAGAAAGGTGAGGAGAAGTCACCGGACTTTTATATTTTTGAGAGGATAAATCACACCACTATTGCCACCAATGTCAACACCACTTCCATATCTTTACCCGATTTCGAGAGCGAAACAACTCAAACCTTCAACGGTTACCACCCCAACAACGACTTAGAAAAACCGTACGTCCGCACGACGATAACCGACATTTCTTTTTTCAGCGATGAGGGTCGCAACAGCCAGAACATAAGGAAGATCGTTGAACACTTCAAGGAGCCCCACAGCCTTACGGACGGAGAATCCCACTATTGGGTAGGAAGCTGGCTTGGAGGTAATGAGCCAAGGCAGTTCTTAAACAACCCAGGTGCGAAGCTGCGTGTCTGCACCCTTCTCAACAACAAACTCTAACCCCTCGGCCCCTCTCCCCCCTGGCACAGCAACCGACGTCCACACCAACCCCCCAAAATCCATACAAGACTCATACCCTCCCGTCACTATTTTCAACCACTTTGTAAAGTCAGGCGACGACTACATGATCAGCGACGCAAAAGGTAAATTCACGGACGTTACGATCATACCGTTTTCTCCGAAGGAGGGTGACAACAAGCCCGAATGGTTTATCTTGTCTGTGGAGGATACGAAGGAGCAGCCCAACTTCGTACAGAATGGTGGGGTTGGGAAGAACGATTTTGTTTTCGCAGTTTCGATGATTGCGGTGACTTGCGCCGTTTCGTTTTTCTGCTTCCTCTTCACTATTTACTATAGGAATAGTAACGTTATCAGGCTGTCGCAGCCGACGTTCTTGGCGTTGCTTCCCGTTGGGAGCATTGGTATGGGTCTCTCCTTGCTGCCGTTAATAGGCAACCCCACCAGGTGAGACAGTGCAAAAAAACCAAAGTCAACCAACTCAATCACCACTAACTCAACCCTAAACCGCAGTCTCAACTGCCCCCTCCAGTTCCTCTTTACGAACATTTTTTTCACCTTTACGTTCTCGTGCTTCCTGTGGAAGATTCATCGGGCTTGGAGGATCGCCAAGGCCATCCGGTATATGAAGAAGATTAGCTTCACGAACGCCGACGTGTACAAGTGCGTGGGGGCTGTGGTGCTCCTTGACGCTACGCTGCAGGTGAGAAGCAAAAACAAGGATGTGTCGCTCTCGCTCCTCGCTCCTGTGACGCTCTCGCTCCTCGCACTAACAACATTCTAAACTAACTACCCCCCCCCCCAACCCCCCCAACCCCCCAACCCCCCACAGGGCTTTGCTACGGGCTTGCAGTACCTGCAGCCGGGGTTCAAGTACCGCTGCGCCCTCAAGGATTTGGACCCTGAATCCTGCCTGAACTTTAACGAGTACTACGGCTGCTTCGCGCCAACCAACATCTCCCCTGAGCGCATCGCAGCGGCCAACGTCTTCAGCATCCTCAGCATCATCCTGAAGGGCGGCCTCATTGGTTTTGGCTTGAGCGTCTGTTACCGAACGAAAAGCTTCTCGGCGCACTACGCTGAGTCCACGGCGCTCCTCCTCACTTGCTACACGTTTGCAATTTGCGGGTTGATCTTTCTGTTCTCCCGATCCATGTACTTTGACGAACTTCAGAACCGCGCCGGCTCTCAAGTCAAGATCTTCAGCTTCATGGTGTGCTTCAATGTAGTCTTCCCTCAAGCGATGCTGTTCCTCCCCCGAATGACGCGGCTTTTCTTCTTCGGCGATATTACCAAGGAGGAGCTGATGGAGAGAACCCGAAAAATGAAGGTAAGAAGCTGCGAGGAGCGTTATTTCCATGAGCTTTAAGATCATTCTAAACTAACTCGTCGCTTCGATCTTCGGACTTCGTCCTCGTGCAGCTCACCCCCTCCGGAGCCAAGACTCTAAACCACCAGAACACTTCTTCCCCCTCCACCTTCGAGAAAAATTCCACGTTCAGTTCGAAAAATAGCTCTTCGACCTTCGAGGGCTCGCCTCCTTCCTCCCCCACCACATCTCCCAGACCAGCCCAAAAGTCGGAGAGCACCGTAAGAGATTTGCCCACCAATTCTCAGAAGTACAATGTCAGCGGCGCTGTGAAGGGCGCCTTCATGCGAGCGAAGAAGTACTCTGTCAATAAGACGGGCCCGAAGCGAAAAAGCTCGATGCGGACTTCCTTTTCTCCGTCAACCCTCGACCCCAATTTACGGAGTCGCGCTTCCTCTGCTTTCAGTTCCAGCTTTGCGGCCATGTCGAGCGACCCAGACGAGATCGGTTTCGGAATGTACGACAACTACGGCGAGGCTTCCGATAGAATTAAGGAGTCCGTGCAACGAAAGAGTTCCAAAAAGAATTTGAACCTACCCAATCCATTAGCGAAGAAAGTTGAGCTTTCTCCCCTGAATCGAAATATCTTGGAGGAGGAAGACGTAGAAGTAGAAGTAAAAGAAGAATAACCCAAAACAAACAAATACTTTAGCAAAATAAAATTCCTCGTTCCTTTCTCTAATAATAATAATAATAATAATAATAACACCTTTCTCCCCACTACGACACCTTCGTGAACTTCTCCCAAACTAACGTTCGTCCTCCCCGCCGACCAACACTCATCGTTACCGTTCCTCCTCCCCTCCGAGCAGCGTCTTCACTTGAGCGAGCGAAGACCTCCTCCTCATCTCGACTCGGCCCTTCGTCTTCTTGTACTTCACCCTGAAGTCGTACGGTATGTAATCGTTTGGAACGCCCTCTATCCATTTATCCGTGAACCATGAAGGCCGCTCGTCTTCCCACCGCTCCCGTTTTTTTAATGTCCACGGCTTCAGAATTTCATCGCCCCATCCCGCGTAAGTATCTGGGTGGTCCAAGAGAAGAGAGCTTTTTATGTCCTCTTGATCTTCTCGACAGTTCACTGCTATTTTAAAATTGTAGTCGGAGGCCGTGTCGATACTGAAGAAGGTGCGGAGGTACCTCCGTTTTATCACCGAGACGAAGCACATCAACGATACGACCCAAACACTGCACAAACTAAAAAGCAACTTTTGCAGCGTTTGGTCGTCCAGTTTTTCCGCCTCTCCATCTTCCTCCCCTCCCAACGTAGTGGTTTGAGTAGAGGTGAATTTAAACGAAACTCGTAGCAAGAGATAATAAGACAGAGAGGAGAAACGGAAGCCCGCCACCTTCACACGGGTGCCTGAGCTAAATAACAACGTGAAGTCTATCATGGGTTTTATTAGTACGCGATTCAAAATTGCCACAACGAGTCTCAAGATCCCCGAAAGGTTCACGTAATAGAAAAAATCACTCCTCGAGATTCTGTAAAAGACGAACAAACCCATGTCCGCAGCTAGATATTATATCAACCAAGTCGTATTCATTACCGCTAGAAGCGCACACGAGAAACGTCCTCAACAAGACGTGCACGCATGAAAATGACATCATTGAGATGAAGCATACAGCTCGGGGAAGCGCTCTATCAGGGACATAGCCATAAAACGCGGAGTCCTTGCTCCTGTTGTCCGGTGATATGCCCCAGTCATAGCTGAGCATGGAGGATGTAAAACCTATCGTTGATGCCGAAACCAGGATGGAAACGAGAGCATCAATCTTTCTCTCTTTGGCGAGAATGAGAGCGTAAATCTGAAGGACACTGCTGGGGATGGCCTCAAGCACCATTTCGCAGACCTTACAGATGGTCATCTCATTCAGAGGGGACATTATATGGTGTTCCTCCTTCTCTGCGCCTGACCCGACCCGGTACGCGTCGAGCGCGGGTTTGAACCCGATCAATATACAGGAGGCATCTTTTGCAAACACGTTTAATTTCGTCGAGTTCTGAACGTATGCAACGAGAATCTGCACCAAAATCGTCAAACTGATTAACCAAGCGTTTATCCGACCATAGTTCTCCTACCCTTCCGTGCTGAAGAACTGAACGGTCATGTACACGTCCGTGATCAGATCGACCGTCGAGAGCACGGCTCCTCCAAACACCCTTAAACGCAAGCCCAAATTGCTCGTGTTCAGGTTGTATTGCGCGAGCTCGCAAAAGAATGGGTGCATCCACTCGTACCAATCCTCGAACTCTTCCAGCGCGACGTTCTGAGCCATCCAGTGATCCACGGCTGCCTTCGCTTCCATATTTGAGAGGATGATAGTGGAGAGGCCCTTCGCCAGGTTGATAGCGTCATGGTCCTTCAGGTCGGAGAGTGCTGTGCGGACTGTTCGAGCGCCCTTTATCTGGTTCAAATTTATAGTGCGAAGCAGCGCACGTGACCAAGAGTGCCGAGGAAGAAGCTCGCGCATCGCAACTGAAGTGTGGAGGAACTCGTCGACGCCAACCTTTCCAAGATCGCCTTTCTTCTTCCAACCGCCCCTCTTCCTCGCCATCTTAATCTGATTGACTAATATCTTGCCTAAGATGTTGCCGTCTACTTTTGTTAAATGCTTCAATTCGATAGAATTGGCGAAGTACGTTTGAAAATTAGCGACGATCCGATTAAAATTTGGAATCGTGAATTCATTAATAATCATTGCGGGAAGGTTGCCACCGAAGTTTAAATGAAAACATTGTTCGACTTCGGTAGTTAATTCGCCCAGTTGAGTTATGCGGAAGGAGTTCTAAATCCTACCCCTGATCACAGAGCCACCATCCTTGTCTTCTACTTGATAGTGTGACGTCAAGGCGTGAAACGTGACAATAATAGACTTCTCACTCACTCTTTTCCAGACGATGTTATTAATGCTCTCGCGGCTGGTGAGAGGGGACGGGAAGATGCATGCTTAGCAATAAATCGCGCTATGGCTATTAGGTTCTTCCAAGTAAACTTCGTTCTCAAGCAGCGTCTCTTTGCTTACGCCGTAAGCCGGATTTTTGCAATGATAGTGGTAGTTAGTGATTCTGGCGGCCACCCTGCTGTGGTTGCCTCTAATCGTGTAATACATTTTGCCGTACACACCACCTTCCTTCTTGTTGTAAAAGCTCTTCAGGTATTTGGTCTCATCGAAGGTTGTTCGGAAGTTTTTGAAAAGTACATCTCCCTTCATCGCCAGACCCGTGAAGAGTCCAAGAGCAGAAGTCATAATAGCGTCTTCGTCATCGGTATATGTCTGTGGAATATTATCCATCTGCAAGACCTTTTCGTTCTCGACCTAGAGGTCTATGTTCAAATTTGTTATATAAAGAACGGTTTCCGGCGTGCTCAAACAACCGAGGGCTATCGACGCTTGACTAACCATGGGAGAAATTTTAATGCTTAACGGGGCGATTGACGTGCGCTTGGAGAGATTTTTTCCACGGAAGAGAAATCACTCTTGCTATTGCTGATGGCGGCGAAGCTGATACTGAGTCCCTCAGGTGTCTGGTGTGCGTCTGCAATGAGCGGAGGAGCGAAGCGACGACGAGTTAGAATTACGTAGCGGTGATAGCACCGTCGAATCTAGACTGGAGCTAGTAGTGTAGGTGGATTGCGAACGGAAATTCACGCATTACCAGCGAGGAGCGAAGCGACGAGTTCATAGACAATTCGTTCTCTACTTTACTCGTCGCTTCGCTCCTCGCAGTAACTCATCAGAATTAGGTAGCGGTAGTAGCGGCGTCGATACTTAGACTGGACCTATCAGCGCATCCGAATAACGGAAGGAAAATCACGCATTCCCAGCTCGTCGCTTCGCTCCTCGCAGTTTCTCACCTCCCTCTTCTGTCATCTCCCCGTCATCTCCCCACCTTCGTTCTTATTGAAATTGAGGAACGCTGCTATAATTTCTTTCGCCATGTAGTACTTTGATATCCCAACGCCCTGCAGAAATTTCGCGGCGTTCCTCCCAATCTGAGCGAATGTGAAGACCGTGGAGGGCGAGGGGGTGTTGGAAGACGAGCTCATTGCCGTGATGTTTTGATTATTAGGAGGACTTAAGGCCTATGATTTTAGGGTCGCGGGCATGAGGGATGGTATAAAATCTTCGGGCGATTATTTTTTTGGCGTGGCAAAGGTCTGATACTGCTGGTATGGTCTCTGCTCTGAATCCCTTCCACCTGCCCTGCTTGGAGCTGGGATAAAAACATTAGCTTGTGGGCAAATTTCACACGGCCTGGGAACCGATATCCGTGTTTTAGCGCACCTTCTAATAGCACCCCCCCCCCTCC
>BLQM01000065.1:23065-37004 GCA_012489335.1 Triparma laevis f. inornata
GGGGTGGGGGAGGGGGGAAGGAGACTGGATTGGGGATAAGGTTTTTGGCGCAAGTTGCGTAACTATCTATCAGAGCAGCAGGATCGGTGTGGTGGAGCTGTTAACCTGCCTCAGATTTCGCCCTTGATTCGGAAATGTGAAAATTAGGCTGTGAAATAAAGATTTTTCATTAATCTGTTCTCAATTATTCAAATTGTCGCCAAACAACATAATGCTTAAAAGCACGCCCTTCTTTTTTCTCGGTATGGTTACCGTCATTCTACTTTCCTTCTTCCAGACGACCCATGGTTTCCAAATACACTCCACCTCGACCAGAACCTTCGCCCGACGCGCCGACTCGCTGACTCAACCTTACAACTCCATGACTCCACTACCCAGGGCCACGTTTGTCCCTTTAAGATCGAGCCCGGGCTCCGGAGCTGTGCTGGAAAAGCCCAGCACGAGCACCGCGAAGACGACAAAGAAAAGTGCGAAGGGGAGCGCGGGGGATTGGGAAGTCCGGCTGTATAACGATCCCGTGAACAAGCGTGAGCACGTGGCGAGGTGAGAAACTGAGAGGAGCGAACGACAACAACGAGGAGCGAAGCAACGAGGATGTGGAGCTCGAGCGACGAGGATGTAAAGCTCTTGCTCCTCGGATGCATCGCTCTCGCTCCTCGCATTAAAAACATTATATTAACTCGACGCTTCATTCGCCGCTACCCGCGTCGCTCCCCCCGTCGCAGGTGCTTGTCGGAGATCTGTGGACTGAACGACGGAGCGTCGTTCCAGGTAATGATGAACGCTCACCAGAACGGGGCGGCTGTGATTGGCGGATATGACTTTGAGAGGGCGGAGCTGTACTACACGAGTTTGAGGGATTCAGGGTTGACGGTGGGATTGCAGAAGGTCGGCGACGGCGATTAAGATGAAATTACGAAGCTGCGTGGTAAATATGAAATTAGAATTAAGAAATACGTCTTTGAATAATGAACATCATACAATTTAATACACTTTTGCACAATTATCCCTGACTCTGCGACGAGCGTAGCTAGTCGCATGAGGAATAATGTTAACGAGTTAGAAAAACGTGGCGGTGATAGTGGCAGCCGAATAATGAACGGAATCAACGCATTCCCAGCTCGTCGCTTCGCTCCTCGCAATTTCTCACCTGAAACTTCTCAACGAAACTCTCCCCACTCTCCTCGCAAAAATCTGAACCCCCTTGACTCAACTCCTCCTCCCCCACCTCATCCGGCTCCTCCATCTTGGCCTCCGCAACTGCATCGTACGCGTTCCTATCCTGCGGCTCCACCCACTTCAACCCCAACAGTCCGAAAACGTCCTTCTCCGTCTTCGCAACCAAACTCGCCTGTTTCGCAGTAACGTACCACTTCCCTTCAATCTTCTTCCTCGAAGTCTTGCACAACCCGTGATCGCTCAAACTGTATCCGATCATTTTCGCGTATAACCTCATGCTCCTGTTGAAGTACGCGTTCCCGGTGAAGTAGAGCTGCGCGAAGGGTTTCTGCTCCCAGGGGTAGAATTTTATGTCGATTCGCCTGTGGTGCTTTCCGATCTTTATGACGCCCATGTAGCTGTAGGTGAGGTGTGCGATTGGGGCTTCCGCTTCTGGGGCGATTTCTGATTTGTCGAAGGCTGCGGCGAGCGAGCGAGGAGCGTAGCGACGAGTTAGTTTAGAATGTTCTCAATGCTCGTCGCTTCGCTCCTCGCACTAACCTGGGGATTTTCTCCTCGTCAGACGAAGAGAATTCGAAGCTTTCTCGCTGGGCATCGACAGGTGATCCGTCAGAACGCCTTCCTTCGTCAGCTCCTGAATTATCTTCATGAGGCAGCCGCGTGGTAGCTTCTCCTTGAAATCAGGGCAGGTTAGGAGGCAGTCTGCAACGACGAGCGTATCAAGTCGCGTGAAAAGTTAGTGTATAATGTTCTTATTGCTCGCCGCTTCGTCCTCGCAGTGCCTCACCTACGTCGTGCCCGCTCACCGCTCCCCTCCTGTAGCTCCCCATGATATCGAGCACCGTCGACGGGTAAATCCTCTGCACGGTTTTTCTAACCCTATCGGCAATGCTCGTGATCTCCGAGCGCGGGCACGGAGTGAGGAGGTCGTCGTACAGTTGAAGCCCGATCTCCTGCTGCGCCGTTAGGGCTATGTTCGGGTCTCTTCTGTCCACGGCTTGTCTGATTTTATCGACCGTGTTGAATCCCATGTTAACGAACACGATGCTGCGATCGAGAAGGTCACGTGTTAGAATCGTCATTTTAAATTCTACCTCAACATTAACATTCGAATTTCACCTCGTATCCGGTCCAACCCCCCAAATCTTCCCAACCTCATTAATACTCTTCCTCCACTCATCCCCCTCCACCTCCTCCAACCTCCCACAACTTCCAGTCCCCAAAACCTCCTTAATCTTCATAATAGTATTGGCCCCCGGCGGTCCCTTACACGCACTCAACCTATCAAACACATCCGGAGTGTTGAGATCTAAGGGTTCTGGCCAGGTTCGAACGCGGGAGGCAGCTTTTTTGTAGGTGTAGATGCGGAATTTATCGCGTTTTATGGCGGAGTTGCCGACGGAGTGGGCTTTGGAGAGCTTGTTTAGGAAGTCGGCGACTTTTATGTTTATGGCGTGGAGATTGTGGCCGGCGGTGGGTTTGTTGGGGGGGCGGTGGAGGTCGCCTTCTTGGCCGTGGTCGAAGTCGTCTTGTTGGCCTCGGTCGAGGGCTTCTGTTAGCTTCTTGGAAGTATCGCTGAAGGCAAATTTATCTGCGACGGGGGGAGACGAGAAAGCGAAGCGACGAGTTGGTTAAAATATTCTTATTACTCGTCCCTCCCCTCCTCTAATTTCCTCACCAGGGTTCATATCTTTCCTCTCCGTCGTCTTTCTAATTTCCTCATTCGTCCCCTGAGATTGCGGTAACGGCGTGTCTCTCCCCTCTTCCATCTTCCCGCTCTCCTGCGAGCTGATAACGTCGTTATCGGATTCTAAACCGATGGAGGAGTTCTCGTACTTCGCAGAGGTTGCGTTTTTACCCTACGACGGGAGAGGAGCGAAGCGACGATGTTAGTTTAAAATTATTATTAACACTCATCTCGTCGAAATAAATCATCACACCCTCGTTCGCTCCTCGCTCCCTTCTCACCTTCCACAAAAAGAGATTACAGCATCCTTCACCTACCGTCTTCTCGCAAGCGTAAAATTGTAGTCCATGATAAGGTCCTCTCATATCACAAGTTCTTAACGTTGCCAGTCTCGGTATCCCCAAACATTCACAGTTAGGTATTTTATCAATCGCTCCGGCTGTTCTTGTGGTAGTAGTCTCTTCTTCCTTAATAAGAGAAATAGCGCCACTACGGCGAGCTCGAAGAAGTACTAAATCAACGTCACCATCTTCAAGTTGAAATTCATCGAGTT
Organism: Triparma laevis f. inornata; assembly: GCA_012489335.1. Lineage (NCBI taxonomy): Eukaryota > Bolidophyceae > Parmales > Triparmaceae > Triparma > Triparma laevis. The sequence goes on from BLQM01000065.1 coordinate 26,485, forward strand.
CGAAATAATCCTTAACGCTATTAACCACTGGGTTGTCTATCGTGGAGGCTTTGCGGACTTTAATGGGAGGCATGGAGAAGGGGGGGGTTGGGTCGGAGCGTTTTTTTGTTATCCATTCTTTAGGGCTGGGAGGTGACATTTCGGAACGAGTGTCAGACGAGTCCTGTGAGGAGCGCGGCGAGTTACGCGGTAGCGACGATGTTAGAACGAATCTCACCCCACCATTAAAATACCTCGTTCAATCTCTCACCTGACTTCCGTCGTCCCTCTTTTTTTTCCCCTCCCTCCACTCCCTCCACCCATACTCCTCCCACCTCCCCCCCCGCCCCTTCAAAACCCCCTCCAACCACTCAACTCCAATAACCTTAATATTAATCTCTTTAAAAAGAATTAAAAGCGTAGGAAAGTTGGAGGAGAAGTAGGAGAGGAGGGAGGGGAGTTTGAGGGTTTTATCGATTATCAGGATGTTGGTTGTTTTAGGAGAGTTTAGGATTTCGGTTTTAGAGAGGATGTGGAAGGCAAACTCAGATTTCGAAGTTTGATACTGATTTATACTGCAGAGGGTTGTGTTAGGCGTTTGATTTTTAATTAATAAGAAACGAGGAGATGAAATTGCAAGCGCGGTAGGGCGCCGTCATCGAGCTGACCCCGGCCCCCGTACGACCACCACCTCCTCTCGGGCCGCGCAGGAGCGCACGTCGCTGGCTGAGAAAGATCGCCAAGGCGCAGGACACCGAGGCGAGGACTGCGGCCGAGCAACAACTGGTACAGCAAGACTGCCTGCCGACGCCGACTTTCGAAACGTGTGTGCTTACCTTTTCAATAAAATGTCAATCCTCTTTGAACTCAATTTACCTCTAGGTATTAAATGTAAATTAATCACATCCTTTTCAACATCCTTTTTAACCTTAAATTGCGTATTCTCAGCAATCGTTGTAGATGTAGGTGATGTTAAATCAACAACGTAATTCGAATTCTCTGATTCGATCGACGTTAATTTAAAATTAAATAATTCATCAGAACTCGAGCCACCGCTAGGAAGAGTAACGCAGAAATCGTTGTTATTCAAACAGTCTCCATTTTTTAGAGGCGATGTAGCGTTTGAGTGTTTTAAGAGCTTTAGGTCGTTTGGTTTACTTAATTTAATAATTGAATTATTCTCCTCAATCTCAACGTTGAACATTTCACGGGACCAGAATTTGCCACCGTTTTTTAAAATTGATTTGCATGGGAGGCAGAAGGTTGGGTTTTGGGTGGATTTTTTTAGGTGCATTTCGAGGGATTTTATTAGAGTGTTCAGGGTGGAGGAGCTGGCGAGGGGGGGGGATGGGGGGAGGAGAGGGGGAGGAGGGAGAGCAAGTTGGACAGGTGGAGATTAGGGCGTGGATAAGGGTGTAGCGGTTGATGTATATGGGGGGAGGGGGGAGGGTGTAGATTATTGGTTGGGGGGGCGGAGGCGGTGGAGGAGGTGTGAATTGTTGAGTTGCGGGGGAAGAGTGAGGAGGCTGAGAAGCTAGCGAAAGCACTGTGGTTTTGCGGCGTTTAAAGTTATTTTAGGTTGCTTGTGTGACATCGAGTGTATTGAGGCCGTACCTACACTACTAGCCTGGCTTGGCGTCAGGGATCCCGGAACACTCGACGATAAAAACTCCATCGAGGTGCCGAAGTCCGAGATGCCGAAGGCCTCCCCCCGAGTCGCCCGAAGCCTTGTTTTGTTCTTTTCCGTACACTCGCGAGACGTTTGAAGGTATTTTTGGGTGGTAAATTGTTTTGTAGTGAGCGGTGGCTGGGGAGCAGTGGTCGGAATTCGCGAGGGAAATAAAAATCGGCTGCTAACTTTTCTCAGATTTCGGGTCACTTCTCTCAAAATTCATTCATCCTTAAATTGAATTTCCACACGCGATCCCAACGCCCTACACTCTTTCTGTGTACACTCCTGAAATATAACATCGTAAATCCATCCCCCCAATTCCCTCACCGTCCCGTCAGCGAATAAATCTAGCACAAAATCTAGCCGACCACGAAATCGCACAATGTCGAAATCTAAAAAGGTCCTCTTGTCTGGCCCGCCGCCGACGCCGGAGTCGATCCAAACCCTAGGTAAGAAGGAAGAAGCGAGCGAGGAGCGAAGCGACGAGGGTGTACCGCTCGAGCTATGAGGATGTGCCGCGCTCGCTCTTGTACTAACTCATCGCTTCGTTTGCCTGCCGCAGTCAATAAGCAAGCCAAGCTCCAATCTTCCAAGGCAGGACCGTTTGATGTCTGCTTCGTGGTCGGCCCTCTCTTTCCGGCCGCATCAGCTCTTCCGCCCGCCTTCCCGATCCCCACCTACGCATTTCACCTAGGCATCCCGCCCGCCGACCTTCCTCCTCTACCCTCCTCCTCCTCTGAACCCGTCGAGCTCGCCAAAAACCTCTACTACCTCTCTCCGTCGTGCGACCTCAAGACGATCGAAGGCCTCGTGATCGCTTACTTAAAGCCGAACGCGCCCCTCAAGGAAATAACTGCTCTCAAGAAGGAGACCGTCCAGGGTGGCTACATCGGCTGCGACTTCGCCTTCACTCCTCCCGCCCAGGACTCACCCAAAATCATCCCACCCGCTGTCCTGTCGAAGCTCGAGGCGTCGGGGCTCGACCTCCAAACCCACGGCTCTATAGACTCCTCCGAATTCGTCACAGCCCTCCGTCCTCGATACCACTGCGTCGTCTCTGACCTCTTCTTCCAATCGAATTTGTACAAGAATGTGCTGTCGTCGTCCGATCCCCTGACCACAAGGCACCACGGCAGTAGGCTGGTCGGTTTATGCTCCGTTGGAGGAGAAGGGAAGGAATTAAAGTGGATCCACGCCGTCGGAATCAAGACAGTCACGGAAATGACGAAGGAGGAGCTCCTCAAGGGCGTCAACACTGCCGGCCCAAATCCGTACGTGTCTGTAGAGCCCAACAAGGCCTTCGACGCCAGCAAGGCCGCGGCGTTGCAGCAGATGGACGTGGAACAGTACCGCTGGGCGGGAAGAGGAGTCAACAACAACGCCGGGCAGAAGCGCGCGAGGGAGGACGAGGAAGTTAAGGAGAGCGACGTTCTGTTTTTCAACGGAAGGAACAAGGATCTTAGGAAAGTTCTTACGGAGGACAGGCTCATCGAGAGGTTCAAGACGTGGAACATTGTCGGCGTGTCTCTCCCCAACGATAAAGACTTCGGCTTCTTGGAGTTCCAGAGCATCAAGGACTCCTCGAAGTGCCTCAAGGAAACGATGGGAGGGGTGGAGATTAGCGGGACATTCATCGGGCTGAGGTACGGAAAGAGCAGCAGCAAGAAGGGGAACAAGAACCTGACGGAGAAGGTAAGAAACTGCAGAAACTGCGAGGAGCGAATCGACTAGATGGAAATGCGGTAATTCCGCGAGTTACTGCGAGGAGCGGAGCGAAGAGCTATAGTAAGCACTTTATACTAACCCGTCGCTTTGCTCCTCGGACTTCGTCCTCGGCTGCTCGCTTCGCTCGTGTCGCAGGACTGCCCGGATTCCGAGGTCCTCTTTTACACGCTCGACCGATCCGTCACCGACGTTGACGCAGCCTCGGAGACCGTTCGCCTGTTCGCCGAGAAGCTGCTCGAAGACGCCATCAACGGCGACGGCGCATCCGACGAGCGCATCACCAGCGAGGTCGAGCCCGCCCTTGTTGTTCACAAGAAGCACGTCCCGGGGAAGGGCTTTGGGTTTTTGAAGTTTGCTAGTCACGCAGCAGCGGCGATGGCGGTGGCCGGCGCGACGGGGAGCACGGACGGAGGGATATTTAGCGAGAAATCGGTCAAGGGGAGTATCTTCTGGTCCAACTCGGCATTTGAGGAGAAGGTGACAAACAGCGAGGAGCGAAGCAAGGAGCACTAACCTACTGTCTAAACTAACTCCTCCCTCCCCTCCACCGCTCGCTAATGCTCCTCGCTACGCTCGTCACAGGAGGACGACATCACTGGCTTAAATTTTCAGCGCGTACACTACCCTGCGGATTCCCGAACGGATTGCTGGTTCTGCCTCGCTTCCGAGGCCTGCGAGAAGCACCTCATCGTGGACGTGGGCGAGAAGGCTTACGTTGCCAGGGCCAAGGGAGGCATCAGCGGAGGGCACTGCATCATCGTTCCCGTCGAGCACACCGGTGGCGGCGGCATTGTCGGAAACGCCAGGGACGAGATCGAGACGTACGTCAAGAAGCTCCGCGCGCACTTCGACAAATCCAACCAGGACATCGTCGTCTTCGAGCGCAACATTGGGACGAAGGGAGGCTACCACCCCCACGTTCAGTGCATCCCAGTCGACAAGGGCGCCAAGGTCGACACCACGTTCAACGGGGCCGTGAGGAGGCTCGGAATCAGAATGAAAGAGATCCAGAACGGAGGCGTCGGAGTCAAGACAATCGTGGACGGCAGCGACTACTTCTACTTCGAGTGCCAGGTGGGATCCGAGTCAAAGCGCTATGTGTACGTGCGGGAGGCAGATGACAGGGGAGGGAGGGTTCCGATCCAGTTCGGGAGAGAGGTCTGCTGCGTGGCCATGGGCATGCCGGAAAAGGCGCACTGGAAGAGTTGCGTGGAAACTCCGGAGGAGGAGAGGACGGTCACGAACAAGTTCCGAGAGGACTTCAGCGAAGGAGGAGGAAAGGGCGGGGATAAATAAGCAACACAAAGCCTGTACATTAATTGACGAGACTATTTTCTTTTCAAAAGGCGAGCAATTCATCTTGCGTTTGTCCGTCCGGATATTATGATAATTTAAATGTGAGGAATAGGCAATGCGTGCACGCCCCTGCTGGTACGGAAGCAAACAAACCGGGGATAACAATTTTATCGCTACCCCTATACCTAGTTTTTCAAAGTTACCGAAGAAATTATTATGTCCAAAATAACACTACATAAAAAGCGGGCGTGTTAGTAATTCCTAAGTTTTCGTCCCCTAAAAAGAAGACGAAAAATATCACCTCCCCCTCCCATTCACCCATATACAAACTCTTCGTAACACCATACTCTAAATTCCTCCTCACCTGACGCTGCGTCCTCGATAATCTCCTCCTCAAAATCGTCCCCTCGTCTCACGCTTCCCTCTTCCCATTAGTGTTTTCGGCTCTCATGACCTTCCTTAGACTCGGAGGCTACAGATTTGGACATCGTGGTACGTAGGATTCGAGAAATAGATAAATAACTTTTTCAGATTTTCTTCCCTCAGATTTCATTTTTGTCGATTTTACAGTCCCACACGCAACCCCAGAGTCTCTCGCCCTCTCTACGTACTCTCCTGCACAATTTATCTCCCTAAATTACCTCAACACACACCAAACGCTCCCAAAAACGTAATCTAGCCCATCCCCGATCGATCACCTCACCCAAATCGTTCCACCACGAGACATTCCACAAGCACAGCACAGCCCGCCAATCCCAACTTAAAACCCCCAAGTCGACGACCATCAGCGACTACGACGACTACGAGGACGACGCGATGTCGATCCTTACTCTCCTCCTACTACTCCTGTCCTGCTTGTTGATATCCCCCTTCATCACTGTGCGATGCCCACCACCTTGCCCTGGGGTTCATCCACTACTCCAAGACGTCCCTTCAGGTGAGCCACCACGGGGACGAAGCATAGCGAGGAGCGAAGCGACGAGTTGAGCTGGCGGATTCATTCTCCTCGTTTTCGCCACCTCCACTACTAACACGCTCGCTTCGCTCAACGCTCATCGCAGCCTCCCCAGGAGGCCAACATTTCTATTTCGTTTGTCCCCGCCGCTCCCTTGCCCTCGCCACGGTTTTGCATAATTCAGAATCTACATCCGTCACACCTCCTCGTCCTGACGATTTAACATCCCTCGAATTAAAATCACGTTACGTTGACGTTTTGCAATATTTTTTAAACCTCCCAACTACCGACCCTCAACTCCAGAAGTTCAACGAACAATATACTCTAGAAATATCACTTCTCCTACAACGTTTACCCTCGTTAAATTTGAATAGATGTTACGTTTCAACTAGTAACATACTTAAAGCAGGTAATGGTGTGAGGAGCGAAGCGACGAGTTTTGCATCGCTGAGTATTAACGAACGAACATTCTATACTAGCGAGGAGCGGAGCGACGAGATTACGAGTGTCGTGGAAGTTTCGCTCGAAATAAAACTCGTCGCCTGCGCTCCGAGATTACGAAGGCGCTATACAACTCGTCGCTACGCTCCTCGTATTAACAAACGAACATTCTCACTCACATTCTATACTAACTTGTCGCTTCGCTCGCCGCTCGCCGCAGGTAAAGGTTTATTCTCCTCTCGAGATATTTCCGTAAACGAATTGATAACATTATTCCCCGCTGACGCAGTTTTATTCCGTCCTTCCGAGAACTCAGAAATATCATCAGTAATATATCCTCGCGCTTCTCCTTCAAATTATTTAACCTCAGACGCTGCTAGAGCATACGAGATCCGTGCATCTTCAATTCATTCAATAGTAGGTGATCCAGAGTTAAGGGAGGTGAGAAACTGCGACAACGAGGAGCGAAGCGACGAGGATGCATCGCTCTCGCTCTTCGCTTCAAGAACAATCTAAACTAACTCATCGATTCGCTACTCGGACTTCGTCCTCGGCTCGCTTCGCTCGCCGCTCGTAGGATGCAGCTTATTTAGGTCATATAGCGAATGACGCTAGTATATTAACCTCAGGTTCAGATAAAAGTAGACTCGAATATTCCGAGCTTAGCGTCAATAACTCGAACTCCTATTTCGAATGGATTCATGAGAAATGTTGTATGGGATTGTACGCTGTTAAAGATATTAAAAAATTTGAGGAAGTTTATGTTAGTTATGGGGAGGAATATTGGGTTAGTAGAGGGGGAGAAGAGATTAGGAGGATTGTTAAAGAGGGGGATTTGAGGAAGAAGAAGATTAAGAAGAAGAAGGAGGTTAAAGAAGGGAAAGGATTCAGGAAATAAAAATACTATTTTCTTTTTGCATGCAAAAAGGCGTTGATATTTTTGGTTGATTAATTGAAGAAGTCGGTGACTCGGTGTTGGTTGATTAGCGCGCGTTCAAGGAGTTGTTAGTCGCGGAGGTAGGTAGGGGATGACCTCGGACGTTGCATCGCCACGTTTGTTTTCAACGTCAATTGTTTCGGGGGCTAGCATGAAGGAGTTGAAAATACTTCTTTTCCAATCGTTTGAAGCGAGTCCGGGATCGTCATCCTTTCAAGGTTCATGCACATGTCGAAGGCACCGTGACCTAATTCTTGAAGGTTTGTGTGGAGGAGATCAACATTTTCCAGACCGCATTTGTGCAAAGCGAAACCTTCAATTTTTGCTAACGTCGTCGGGAACGATACGTAAGTCAAACTACCGCAGCAATCGAAGGCAGCTTCACCGATGCTCGAAATGCCCTCAGGGGTATCAACAACAATGAGACTGAGGGCGCGGTTGCAGGCGTCCCCTCCGATCTTCGTAATATTTAGAAGTAATTTCACCCGCGTTGCGGACCTAATCCTCTCTAATCGAGCGTTACTGTACCTTATATCGTACCTTATATCATTCCCATTGTGAATGAGAAGCTCACCTCTCAGACCGCCGTTTGCGAATATCCTCCTCAGTAAGTTCTCGATCTCACGCATCCACGGCTTCGTCGCAAACCTCAGCGCCATCAAATTATCATCCGGAACGTACTCGACGAGAAGTCTCCTGAACTCAGGTGTGTGCATGAACTGATCGGTCGTCGCAGGGACAGTGGAAACAATTGTCAAAGTTGACGAGGTCGCCGCTGACGTGGCTTCGAGAATCAATTCCCCTCGGTTCCCACTCCCCTCTTCCTACTCATTTCTGGGATCTCGTTACTATCAGTAAACTCTGAGGATAAATACTTGGACATCGTAGTACGTAGGTTTCGAGAAATCAGCTGCTAAACTTTCTCAGATTTTCTTCCTTCAAATTCGGGGTCGTTGATTTCACCGTCCCACACGCAACCCCAAAGTATGTTACCCTTTATAAGTACACTCATAGCATACCAGTCCCCCTCAACCCCCTCAACACATACCAAACGCCCCCAAAAATGAAATCTAGCCAATCTCCGTCCGAACCCGCGGCCGCAATCTCGACATGTGCAACGAGGCCTGCTCCGTGCTGTGATTATCCGGGCTGCGCCTCCCCCGCCCCCCTCAAGTGCTCCCGTTGCCTCAATAACCACTACTGTTCCGTAGCGCACCAAGCGGCTCACTGGAAGCTCCACAAGAGTCACTGCGTTCCCACTCCTCCCTCGCCTCAACTCCTCCAATTCACGGCCGAATCAACTCCCACCTCCCTAAACTACGCCAACCTAACCCACTTCACCACCGCCTTCCCCACCCTCCAATCCACCCTCTCCACCTTCCCTGACCTCCTCTCTCAATCCTTCTCCGCCATCTTTGCAACCACCCCCTCCACCTGGAAGTATGCTCACGAATTAAGTAGAGAAGCTAGAGGTGTTGAGAAGGGGGGGGGGGGGTAGTGCGTTAGGGTATGGAGAGATATTGCCGGAGACGGTTTTTGAGATTATGGAGGTTATTAGGAGGGAGTATGGAGGTGAGATCGAGGGAGAATATAAGGTGGTTTTGGATGTTGCCGTGCTGTTTATTTATACTAACGAGCGTCGCTTCGCAGGGTTTTATGGAGCAGAGACTGAGGTAGATAATGATAATGACGGTGATTCTCAGCACCAACAAGGTAAGCCACTTACCTCTCGCTCTTTCATTACAGTAACTGTAGATTCCTCTTAAATTCCTAACCCTCCCCCTAAGTCGTCTACGACCTCGGTTCCGGTTCCGGTCGTGTCCTCTTCGCCTCCTGCCTCTCCCACCCCTTCACCTCCGCTTACGGTCTCGAGTACCTTCCAACCCTTCACGAAAACGCCCTCCATAATTTAAATCTGTGGAGAACAAATGAAGAAGAAGCACATTGTAACTCTACTCCTCCAAGGATTGAATTTGTCTTCACCTGCGGTGACATAACCAAAATCCCAAACTTCAAATTAATCCCAAATCCCACCCTCCTCCTCTGTCACGCGACCCTCTTCGATAAAGATCTCTTCGCGTGCGTACAATTAACCTGTGAAAATTGTGATCCCGGAACTACATTTGTTATGGTTACGAAAGAATTGAGGACGGGTTATGTTACCGGGATTGAGACTTTGGGGTGTAGACAGTATGAGATGAGTTGGGGGTGGGCTACGATTTATATTCAGAGAAGAGTTTGAGGAATTAATTAAAACCAAAACATACACACACGTTTCTAAATATCTACACTACTTAATACTACTACTCCTAAATCTATAAATACAACTGCTATAACTGAGCGTTAATCCGCGCCTGTTCCTGCGCGTCCCTCCTTAGCTCCTCTTCCTCCTCTGTCAAATCCCTGCTCTTGTCGGCGTGGAAGCTCGACTTCAAGAAGCTCTCGCCTCCCTTGTACAGCCGCAGCATCTCCTGAACCTCGGCGTTCACTTGCAGCATGTCCTGCAGCCTCTTCCTCCTCCCCTCGCAGTCGCTCTTGACCTGGAAGTATGTCTCGTTGTGCCACTCCTCGGGTGGGAATTCGTCTATTCTTCCCATGGCTATGCCCGGGTTCTCCAACCGGAAGATGTACTCAACGAAGTTCCTGTGGTTGAAGAACTCCGCAAGCTGCTTGGCGCTCCAGCCGTCGACGTCCTTGCGCAACAACTGCCCGCCGTGGTTCATGATGACAATCGCAGAGTCGACGTGCCCATTTTCCGCCGCGTAGTGCAGCGCGGTCTTCTTGCCGCTGTCGAGTTGCTCCACCTGGGCCCCGTTGTCAATTAGCATTTTGACTATACCAGGGTGGCCGTGTTCCGCGGCAATGTGAAGCGGTGTGAGCTTGCTCTTGCCTGTTTTGCATTGAACCTGAGGATTTTATTGTTATTCGCCAGGTTAGATTACGTTATCGTCTCGTCTCGTCTCGTCTCGTCTCATCGCTTCGCTCCGCTCCTCGCAGACTTTCACTCACCTTGGCCCCAAAATGTATCAGCGCCTCTACACACTGCAAACTCCGGCTCCTACACGCCAAGTGCAGAGGCCGGAAGCCCGCTAAGGTCTTGGCCTCTATAACTGCGCCGTTGTTTAACAAACTCTCGATCAGACCTGGGTTCGCTGCCACGGCAGCATTGTGCAAAGGCGTCCACTTCCCGTCGTCCATCACGTTGACATCGTCGTGGGCGTCCTTGAAGATGTAATTGCTCTGCAAGCTCCTCATACTCTCCGCGAAGCGCTTTCCGTGTGCTGGCCTCGATCTCTTCACGAAGTACCTCTTGGGTCGACCGCAGCAATTGCAGGCCATCATCAGAGCCCGATTCTCCTTGTTGCATAGGTTGCATACCCACGGGTGGCCCTTCTCGTATTCGGATGTACGTTTTATTGTCTGTTATCGTTGTGAAGCAAGCGTCATAAGTTAGAATAGAATACGAATATATATAGGCCCTTCGATCAACCCCCTCGCCCCCCCCCCAACTTAAC
>BLQM01000065.1:68953-103252 GCA_012489335.1 Triparma laevis f. inornata
CAATCGCCCTTCGCCGCTGCTGGGCTACAGGCGCACTCGGCCAGCAGGAGAAGGAAGAGTTTAAGTGAGGACGGCACCAATATGCATTGGATGGCCAAGAAGCTTCACGGGAACTACCAGTCGCCGCAGAGGGAGGGGTTGGGGGATGGAGAGGGGGGCACGGAGGAGAGCGAGGTGAGCCACAGCGAGGAGCGAAGCGACGATTTCCGCTATCTCCACCACTAACACGCTCGCCGCAGCCTGAGCCAATTTTATCGCCGCCTCCACCGCCTCGCACCATTCCCCCACCCGCACCCGAGCCAGTCGTCGTCGCTGAATTGATAACTCGCGTCGCCAATTTAGAGGACACCCTGAACGACATGACCGGCCACGTTAAGGACTACGAAAGACGCATGTCGACTTTTGCGGAGAGTGTTGATGAGAATGTTAAGGCGAATAAGAAGGCGAGGATATTATCGCCTCCACCGAAGTCGAAGGCTCCGGCTGTTGTTGTTTCAGCTCCGGTGGTTGAGCCGATCGTGGTGGGTGGGGTTGGGGGAGAAGGGGGAGATCTTTCTTCGCTGTTGCAGTCGATGGAGATTCACATCAACTCAGCCCACGATCGTCAACTTCGAACGGGGTCAATCCACGGCGCCGACGCGTCCGACGGTTCAGAATTCGTGCTGAAAGGTCCAGAGGAGTACGGATTTTCGCCGGGGTCGACTGTCCAAAGTGGATTTAGAGGGGGGGGAAGAAGGGGGGAAGAGAAGGCTTCTGAACCCTACCCGTGGGAGGAGAGGATGGACGAGGCCAGCGGCCACAATTACTATTACAACTACGTTAATAATGAGAGTCAGTGGGATAAGCCTTCCGATTTTGATTTGAAGGTTCCTCCAGACGTGGTTGTTGGGAGGGGTGGTGGGGGAGGTACTCCGTTGAAGCCTGCGACTCCTGAGGCCGTGGCGCAATACAAGAGCGCCTTGACGTCAGCTTTAACTACGATAAGCACTCGCTTCACTAGTTTAGAATCTCAGATGTTCGAACTCACAGAGAACATAGCCGAGAAGTCCGAGAAGGACCGCAGGATGGTTTTGGCGGAGCAGGAGGCGGAAATCGAGAGGAAACGAAGGGAAATAGAGGAAAGGGAGAAGAGGTTGGAGGAATTGGAGAGGGTGGCGATGGAGCAGAGTTTGAAACCACCTCCATCAATAAAGAGTCCGAAAAAAGCGCACTTCGCACCTCCCTACCCCCCCCCCCCCGAAGTACCAGTAGGGTTAGCAGCACCAGGAAGTCCGCCCCACTCGAATTTAACGAGTTTAATGAAATCCCATTCTCCCCCTATTAGTAGTAGTACAGCGGTAACTGGTTTGGGTGCTGGGACGGGCGCTGACGTGATCTACGGATTGAGGGGGGGAGTGAGTACCCCTCATAGTCTAGCGTATCATACACCAGGTCAAATCCCGAATAGTACGAGGAGTTTGAGAACGCAGAGTAGTATGTCAAGTATAGGTAATATTTCCGGGGTTTCCGCAATAAGTTCAAGTCCCAGTATGTACGGTAGCCGTCATAGAAGTACGACGAGTAGTAGTTTAAAGAAGGCTACGAGAGAGACGACTTATAAGAGTCCTATGAGGAGTCCTTTTAGGACGAGGGATAGGAGCGATGAGTATTTTAGGAGTTTGGGGTTGGAGAATTCTAGGAAGATTAGCTTTGATCAGGATTTGTTGAAGGTTAGGAGGAGTGCGAGTGGGGTTAGAGGGGTGAAAGGAGTGGGGGAGACGAGGGAGGTTAGGAGGATGAGTCAAGTTAGTGAGGGGTATGTTAGTGGGGGGAGTGTGGGGGGGCAGAGTTTGGGGGGGTTCAGGTGGGAGGGGGAGGAGGGAGGGAAGAGGGCGATGTACGAAATCAGCGAGGAGGCTAAGGCGCTGATTGAGCTGAGGAGCCCAGAGAAGACGTACAAGGGACTTCATGGAAGGAGGGGAGGAGACGGGTTGAAGGTCAAGGTTGACGAGGACACGGTGTAAAATTTGGGTTGAAGAGAAGAATGTTGTTTTTAGATTAATTAAAATTTTAGAATTAATGACTTTATATATGTTATGGGATTAGGAAGTTCTATAGAGGTATAATTTGAGATTCCTATGTATTTGAATATGGATATTATAGCGACAAGGATGACGATATTAGCGACTAGGATGACCGCGCGGAAGAGGAGGTTGTACTCTTGATGGCTTTCATGGTTATCCTCGTTGACTACACCATCATCCCCATCAACATCTTTATCCTTCTTCCCTCTCTTCTTCGGATTACCACCTCGTAGCTGCCCTTTTTTTAGGATTGGCTTGCCGCGATTGAAGTGAGGACGGTGACGACAGATCGCGCCGCCGGAGCCTTTCGCGAGGTCGCCGTTTTTTAAGCGTTTGCGCCAGGCGGCGTGGCCGCCCATTTTGGTGAGAAGGGGGGAGCGGGGAGGGGGAGGGGAAGGGCGGGGGAGAACGGGGAAGGTGGGAACGGCAGAGGGATCGACGGACTTTTGAGGGACGAGGCCTTCAACAGGGATTGGTTAGATTCCTGTTTTGGGAGTGCTAGGTGCGTGTTGGAGGGGGGTTGAGGGGAGACTGGTATACTATGAGTGTACGTGGAAAGAGTAACAGACTTCAGGATTGAGTGTGGGATATCTATTATTCGATTGACTGAAAATTGAAGAATTGGATGAAGAGGCTGAGAACTTTCAGTGGCGATTTTAGCATGAATAAATGCACCAGCAGTGCTGCTGGACATAACAACCCCGACGGCATTGACAACTTTGTCGTTAAGAAAGAACGCTTGGGTAACGGATATGATCGAGAGAAGAATGATCCGACTTCTTCTGTAGCGGCGTCATTCTCGAATTTGACGAGCGATCAAGTACAGGACATAAAGGTGGAGAACAAGCTCGATCCTGATGGGGAGAACATCGAAACCCAACAACCTTCGACTGGCTCAGACTTCGCTGACAGGCTCGCTGCGATTGAGAAAGGTCACACGTCGATGAACGACAAGCTTGACTTGCTCTTGACGCAGAGAGTCGACGAAGTTGCAGAACGAGAATAAAGCCCTCCAGGAGAAGGTTGCTTCGCTTCAGAAAGAGCTTAACCTCACTTGTGAGTCCGCTTCGATGGGTGTTACGAAACACGAGAAGGATTTTGCTCGTATGCGGGAGGATTTCGAATAGTTGAAGGAGGAGAATCGGGAAATGAAAGTGAAACTCGAGAAGAAGGAGAAGCAGATCAAGCTCCTCACGCAATTCGGTAACAGGACTTTGAGAGACGCCGCCGACGCGTGGTGCGATCCTGAGAGGAGACAATACGCCGATGCCAAGTACGGGCACATTTCGGGGTGGGATACGTCAGAGGTGACGGACATGAAGCATTTATTTTATGCTGATAATCGGTATGGTCCTGGAGGAACGACAGCACAAATTAGTGACGACATCTCAGGGTGGAACGTAGGGCGGGTAGAGAGTACGGGGTATATGTTCTACCATGCCGAGTCGTTTAACTCAGACCTATCAGGTTGGAAAGTAGCGAAGTGCAAGGACATGCAGTCGATGTTTGAAGGAGCCAAGAGGTTCAAGAAAGATTGTCAAAAACTGGGATTTAAGATTACCAAAGAATAAACAAAAGGACATGTTTTGGGGGTGTGATTAGAGGGCTTGGCCTGGAGAGAAGAAGTAATACGGAGCGTAGTAATGAGTGTTGTGCATTTATCGAACAAATCGAAATCTTCTTTTAACTAAATCGCATCTCTACTTCTCGAAACTTCTAATAACAATTTGAATCTCCCTATCAAATTCCGTATTTTCCAAAACGCCGCTCTCCCCTGGTTGAGACGGATCCCACATACCGCACATTACGACCTTTTCAGTCCAAACCTCGTAGATTTTACGGAGCCGCTCCTCCCAGTCGATGTGAGTGGATTTTGAGATTGCGTGGAGGACTATTGTGTAGCCTGTCGGAGAAGTCGTAGTGTACAGGGTCAAGGGAGGGAGGGAGATTGATTTCAAGGTAGGCGTTGTAGGGGAGAGGGAGGGTAGAAGCTCCTTTAATGAGAAGAGCATTCCGTAGACGAGCTTCTCGCGCTCCTCCTTCTCTTTCGTGGGAGGAATCGCATTGGTGAAGGTGCGGTTGTACAGGCATGTGCCGTCTCGGCGGTAGATCAGGAGGTCGTAAATGGTGGAGCTCATTGCGGCGGCGGTGAAGCGGTGGCAGTGGAACGGTGGTGGTGGAGCGGCACGAAGGGAGGGAGGCTGGACGAGATAAGGTGGGAGGGCGGCGCGGAGGATTTAGTCGGTTCACGAGAAGTGTGTTTTGAGATTATACGACGGGAATGAGAAAGCTAAAGTTGGATTTACCGGGTTTTATGTGCTACTTAATGACAAAAAAGAGGTATGCGGTGGATGAGAGTTGCTGTGAGGATTGTAATACGGCTAGATCGAAATCGGCATTAGGGCTGAAAAAATCAGATTTGCGAAACCGATTTTAAGCAAAACGACCGAAACGATGCCGACGAATGAAGTGAGCTTGTCTCCGAGTGACAACATGGATCCTGATGTTCCCACTTATAAGAAACGAGGAAACGCGGAAGGTCCGAAAAATCGGCGTCCTTGGCAGCGGCAGCCTTGGCGGCGGCTGCCAAAACAATGCCGATTTTGAAGGCGGAGCTGGATCACCTTGGCATTCGATACAAGCCCAGAGATCAGAAAGCCGTCCTGCTTGCTCTCATAAGCCAGGCCAGCGTGTACACTCCTGCCGTCTCCCCTCCTTGTGATGCCCTCCCGCAGTCTCCTCGTGCTGCTCTCCCCGAAGATCTCGAAGGCGTCATATTCTCCTTCGTCGGCGGTTCCTACAACCGCACGTTCTTCGTCGGGCACGAGCACGACATCGATCTCGAATGGCTTTGGAAGATCGCACAGGTTTCGAAAACTTTTTGGAAGCTCGCGAAGCTGAGGGAGAAGGAGCTCAAGGAGGAGGATCGAAAGGGCTACGATCAGAACTTACATTTATGGACTAAAGTGGAGTACTGGTGCGAGGATCGTTATGCGGCGGAGTGGGAGTTGGCATATACCAGCAATTGGGACGTTTCGGGCGTTACGATCATGCGCTCTCTCTTCGCGTTCAAGCCGACTTTCAACAAAGACCTCAGTCGCTGGGACACGAGTAGCTGTAAAAACATGAGCCTGATGTTCTACAAATGCGATGTGTTCAACTCAGAAATCAGCGGCTGGGATGTCTCGAATGTGGAGCTTATGGAGAATATTTTCGGCTGGGCGAAATCGTTCAATCAGAATCTGGCCTCGTGGAACGTTGAGAAAGTTAGGTCAATGCGTCAAATATTCATCTTAACCTCGAAATTTGAATCCGATCTAAAACAGTGGAACGTCAGGAATGTAAGCAACATGGCCGATTTATTTTACGGTTGTAGAAAGTTCACCTCAGATCTCTCCTCATGGAATACCACTAACGTTAGGACAATGGAGGATATGTTCGGGTTTGCCGAAGTTTTCACCTCCGACCTCAGTGGCTGGGATATTTCGAAAGTCTCTAATACGGAGAATATGTTCAGGTCAGCGTACAAATTCAACTGCGATATTAAGGGTTGGAACGTTGCGAAAATTCGACCTCGACAAAACGCAAAAACTCAAGGAGAGCTGGGATTTGTCGAGCATCAAGAAGAAGGAGTTGCGTCCCTGGAGATAGTTCAAGGGGGAAAGGTAAGAGGGAAAATTAGTCATTTGCAAAAAAAAAACTTGCTTCAACTATTACTCTCCTGCTGTTCCTTCTCCAACCTCTCCCTAAACCCCCCAACCCTCCTCGTAACCTCCTTGACCCCTTCCTCCACCCTCCCCCACTCCTCCCCCCAAATAGCCCTCCCAAACCTACTCATAAACTTATCCGGATGCCATCTAATAGTTTCTCTCCTCACAGCCTTCTTTTTAATTGAGTAAGCATCGAAATCATTACATCCTAATGTTCTCCAACTTTCACCAGAGAAAGCAGTTAAGGTTAATTTCGGGAGCCAGGGGATGTTTGAGTATCTTATTTTACCCGAGTTTTCTGAGCGTAACGCCATTGCTTCAAAACCTGTCCACATTGACATGTATGTTCTCACGGCGATGTCGTCGAGTTTTTTGTTTGCTTCTTCTCTTTTAGCACGTTCCCTGAATTTATTTAGTTCAGCTTCGAGGGGGTCTGAGTACTTTACTCCGCTTTTATGTTGGTTGTTTCCTTTTTTATCGTTAGTCTTACTCTTTTCCTTCGACTTATTAGGTTGCACTGGAGGAGGGGGACCGTCTAAACCCAAAGCAGCTCTATTAGCATTCAATCGACCTTTCCTCTCTCTTTTATACTTCTCCTCTGCAACATTACTATAATTATAATTAGGTCTAACCCGTTGTACATTCGGTTTAACATCTTCTTCATCTTCTGATGATTCATCGTCTTTAACAGTTTCAGGTCTAAACTTTCTATTACGCATTCTTTTAGCTTTATCTAAACTAGCTCGAATTTCATCCATACTAAAATCATTGCGCTGTCGACCGTTAGGGAATAAATCGTTTACGTCAAATCTAACGTTATCCTTCTTTTTACCAGCCGGGGGATCTTTGTTACGACGATGATGACCTTTTCCGTTATCCCAGCCTGGTCTATTTTTAGGACTTACACGGGGACTGAAGTTTTTAGGGGCGGACGTTGCAGGAGTTGATGTTGGTTTGGAGGAACCGGTGTAGCGAGTAGGTCGAGCGGCGGTGTTGAAGCGACTGTTTTTATTCTTGAATGTTGGCTTTGGTTTGGGTGAGGGGACGTGGACTTTTGTAGATGAAGCGGGTTTATGCCAGGAGGGTTGACTAGGTGGTGTTTGTTTGACGTCGGGTGTGGGTTTGTTTTTTTCAGGTGAAGGTGCATCTTCTTTCTGCGCCGCCGCGGCTGCTGAGACAGTCATGAATATTCTTTCCTTCCTCTGACGGTTTTTTTCGATTATTATTATTTGGTCGTTAGAAGCGATTTTTTCGAAGAAACGCAACGCACTAATATATTCGCGCGTCGTCCGACGTTCCGATCGTTCTTTGAATCTCACCTCCTTCTCGTATTCATGTTGTTTTCTCCTAGCCTCTCTCTCCACCTTTCTTCTCTCCTTCGTAATCCTCTCCCCCTGTGCTTCCTCCTCCCCCTTCTTCTCCCCCCTCCCCCTCACCCTCCCACCCCCATTCCCTTCAATCCCCTCAACCACCTTCCTCAACCTCTCAATCTCCTCCTTTGCCTGTTTCTTCATAATCAACGTCTCCTTCCTTAATTTACTATACCGAGCTTTTATATCTTTATTCACGTACACGTTATCGTCGTCCGATGAGGATGAGGAGCAAGTGGAGGGAGGGGAGTAGGGCATTCGAACGCGATTGCCTGAGAATTTGTGCATTGGGAGGGGGAAGGGGGAGAGGAGGATTGGAAGGAATTTAACCTTTTTAATTTAGAATTGACGAACGCACGAGGTAAACGATTTAAAATATGCCAGAGAATCACGTATTCTTGATCAGCTAAAGCAATGTGAATATTGGACGTGAACGTTGAGATGTTTTGTTGCACACCGGCTAGTTGCAAAATCGTGGGAAATGATTCCAAAAAACCCAAAATCCTAAAATCTATTTCTCATCATGACGGAAATGAACACTGACACCGTAAGTCCTCCCACCCACTTTAAAAAATAAAATACCGTCAGTGTGCCCTCGTATTCAGTTGTCGTATTCTTATTAGATGATATTTAATTGATTTCATGTCCTCACAGTTTGAGTTTTTGGACGGCCAACACCGTACCAGGTCATTTAAACATCTTCTTCAACGGGGATTCGGTTTTTTAGTATCAAGGGCGACTTCAAGATATTAGATATTGCCGATAACACCGTTAAATAGTTCATTAAGGGTTAGGGTTACGTTAACCCCTCCCACAATTGGCCCATTTATAGGGCCCCTCCCATACAGTGTCCAATTACTAGGCCAAGTCTGAACAAACCTTCTAACTCGTTTATCGTCAATCTTCATGCAACTCGCTACGTTCGTCGCCCAGCTCAAAGAGTTAATAAAAAAAGATAAGCTCTATATAACTCCTGAACTCAACGACAAGCTGTACCTGCACTACAAGGGCTTCAAGAAGATAGAGAACTTGGAGGCGTATACTGGTCTTCGGGTTTTGTGGTTGGAGGGTAATGGATTGGATAAAATCGAAGGACTAGAAGCTCAAACAGAAATGCGAACCCTCTACCTCCAAGAGAACATCATAACTGAGATCACCAACCTCGAATCCCAAACCAAACTCGACACCCTCAACATCTCCAAAAACTTCATCTCTAAAATTGAGAACCTCAGCCATATGAAGGATCTGAAGACGCTTATTATCAGCAATAATAGCTTGACGAGCGCGGAGAGTATTGAACATGTTAAGGATATACCGAGTTTGAATGCGTTGGATGTGCAGCAGAATAAGATTGATGATGATCCGGAGAAGGTGAGAACGTGGTGATGAGTCCGAGTGCGTCAGAGTGGAAAGGAGCCAATCTAAGAGGGTGGGGGAGACAAGCATTAATAATCACATTCTATATAACTAGCGTTGAGGCACGGGCTTCTCCTTGCTACTAAGGAGTCGCGCTAATAACATTCTATAGAAACGTCGTCGCTTCGCTCCTCGGCTCGCTACGCTTGCCGTCCTCGTGTAAAAGTCGCTCAAAAAAGTTATCCTCTTACCCCCCCACACTCAAAACATCCTCAGGTTCTAAAAATCCTCGAAGCCTGCCCCGACCTCCGCGTCGTCTATTTAAAAGGAAACGACGTAGTAAAAAAAATCTCCCACTACCGTAAAACCGTTATCTCCCGTTGCAAGAACCTCCGTTATTTAGACGATCGTCCCGTCTTCGAAGACGAGAGAAAGAGGTGTGACGCTTGGGGAAAGGTTATGAGGGAAACGGGGGATGTGAAGTTGGCGGGGGAGGCGGAGAGAGAGTGTATCAAGAATATTAGGGAGGAGAAGAAGGCGAGGGAGGATAGAGCGTTTAAGCAGTTCGAGGATATGGTTAGGGAGGGGCAGAAGATTAAGAAGGCGAACGAGGAGAAGAAGAGGCTGGAGAACGGAGGGTTGCTTAAGGACACGACGATTGTTTCGACGGATCATAAGGTTTTCGGTTCGGAGGGGGCGGTTATTGACGAGAAGAAGGTAAGAAGACCGCGAGGAGCGAACGCGACGAGCTGCAAATGCTACAATTTCGGTCGTAATTCGTCTACGCCAGTAGATTCAGTCTTGATATCGAACGCCACTACCACCACTACGTAATTCTAACTCATTAATGCAAATCTTCTTGCGACTCACTTCGCTCGTCGCAGGTCGAGCAGGATATGGGAGTTGGGAGTCATTTGGTAAATGTCGATGAGATGAGGAAGAAGGGTATCAACCCTTTTAGCGGAGAGAAAATTATCGACGTTAAGGAGTCGGATATCGTGAAGGAGGCTCGGGAGGAGAGGTGGGGTCCTGGAAGCGAGAAGAGGAGCTTGACTAAGAACGTGCCTGTTTCTGAGCTCCCCCCTGCTCCGCCTAGTACGAACGAGGAGATCTGGGGGGAAGATGATTTTAGTGCTGAAGCTAGGAAGGAGAAGGAACTCGAGGAGTACTACGCCAACACGGCGGGAGATAAGGCGAACTGGGAGAACGACGATGAAGGACTCAGCAGCGAACTCAAGAGGTTGCAGGCGAAGACCGAAGCGTTGAATATGAAAGCGATTAAGGATAACGAGGAGAGGATGAAGCTCGAGGAGCCGCCTCCCGCCCCGCCCTCAGTTAAGGAGAGGATCGGGGAGAACGCTGAACTCGGTATTGGAGGGAGCTGGCCGAAGAAGGGAGTTAAGAAGACGGACTTTGATGAGTTGGATTAATTTTATTGAGTTGAGTTATGTGGTTGTAATATAAAAACGAGGGGCTAGAATTTCCATCACAAAATCACTCTACACTTAGTACTACACTCTTTGTTTCTTATATTCTTCGATCATCTTTTATTAACTTTCTAATTGGTTCCTAATTTTCTTCGTTAGCTCCTGGTCCTCCACCAGCTCGCCCGGTATTGTGGCCTTTTGATCCTGTCGTCGAACCATTCTGGTTCCTCAGCGATCCACTCTGGCAGCCTCTCGTTGAGCCATTTTTTCACATCGTCCAACACTGGCAAGTACATCTCTTTTTGACATGTGAAGACTGCAACCCTCTTCGAATCTTCCGTAAATGCGTGAAATCTCTTCGAATAAAATTGAGGGGCGGTTTGAAATCCTAAAAACGTTGTCCTGAACTTCGCTGGGATGATTCGAAGTAACAAGCAGAATGAGAAGATCTGCAGCGCGGAGAGTCCGCCCAGCAAACCGTACACCTGCGTGCTCGTAAATACGTGAGATAGACTCTCCCTTACTTGCTCGTCTTCTACGTAGTTTAAATACCTACTCCCGAAGTACATACCCACGATTGGCGTTGTGAGCAAAGTCAAGGAGAAGTATCCGCCTCCGTATTCACTAGGATGCCTCGCCTGGAGCATGCCCGTAAAGTCCATAATTGCCTTCATACCAATTCGTAAAAGTAGCGCTACAGCGATTTTAATTGATATTGACTCAATCGAAATCCAATAAGTCAAATCGCCTCTCACTAATTTGAAGGTAAGCGCCACAGAATAATCGATCACCAGATAAGCGGCTAGAATGGAGGAGCTCTCTACGTTACATATTGCGAACGCGAATGCCTTTGCAGCGAGCTGGACCGTCGCCATCAGCAAAATCAATAGGCAGGTTGTGATGGTGCGCCACCAAGACTCCAATGGCACGATCCCATAAAAGTCTGGGGTTTCGTAGCGAGGCGCCTTTGAGATGTCCTTTTCGATGGAGATGGACGCAGAGATGAAAGCTGAGGTTAGAATGCCGGAGATCAGAGAAACAGCAGCGATCAGCGACTGCTCGCCGCTAATAAATGCTAAGGCTTGAATAATTGTACCCGGAATGCACTCGGTAACCAGCTCCGCCCCCCTCACAAAGACCATCTCGGTGTGCGGAGTAAACTTCGTCCCCGGGATCTGCGGCTGCTTCGTTGCGACGCGGTAAGCGTCAATGCCAGGTTTGATACAAAGAACTACGAAAAAGAGCTCTCTAAGAATCACGCGCTTCCTCAACTTCATGTTCTGAACGTAGACAGCTACAAGCTGAAAAGTCATCGAAATCAAGACGCAAGACGCAAGCGATTGTAGCGTTAGCACTGCTACTCTGTCCCGTCCTTCGAAACTCGCGAATCATAGCCACGTCGCACAGCAAGTCGAAGATCGACATCGCCGCCCCGAAGTAGAGAGCGGCCTGGGCGACCGACAGGAACTTCTCCTTCATCGACGACACTGACTGCCCGATCAGCTTGATGCTTGTGCACGAGGGTCGGACGGGAGATATCTTCGCCGATGACTTATTCGGCGACTTGGGCGACTTTGGGGAGGGGTGCGACTTCGGGGTGCCGGGGGCATCGTTAGGTTTGACCTTGATGGTTGCCATTGGTGCTGTTGTGCACAGATTGGGTTGTCGTTTAGTTGCGCGAGATGTCAAGGGAAACGTCCAATACGTGCTATTCTAGTCTCAAAGTCTTCCTGCTTCCCTAACTGAATACTGAGACACACTGTGTACGTTGAGAAGCTCTATTGCATCCCAAATCTTCCAATAAACCCTATCTAACCAACATGCCAAATCCAGCCTGGCTCTCTCTCTCTTCCTCAGCGATTTGCTTCAGAGCAAACCCAACCGACTTGCTTCACTCGAAACACACGTGCGTCGAACACACCCCACGCCACCACGCACCCAACCCACACTTATCTAACTCTCCGCCCCCCAATCCCCCCCCCCCCCACCCCCGCGCTGACCCCACAGCCCCCTCTCCCATCCCAAACAGTCTCCAACCTTACCCGATCCCCTACCCCCTCCTCCCTGAAACCAACCCGCGAGCCACATCAATAGCAATTAGCATGGCCAACACGGAGAAAGGCGACACCGGTATCGGGGCCATCGAGGCCGAATTCTCAACAAGCGCCTTCGAGGCCTTGGAGAGGGACTTCCAAGAGGTGAGCCCCAACAGCCCCCGAAACTATTTGCCTTATATACCTCTCATAATCCCCCCCGCCCCCCCACCAACCTCTTCTAACCCCCCCCCCTCCCCCCCCCACTACCCCCCCACTAACCCCCCACTAACCCCCTTAGGTCCTCGCCGACCTCGTGGGAGATGACTCCCTCTCAAAATTCCGCGAGGAATACGAGAAGCTCCACCGCGCCCTCAAGAAGTCCCACGACCAGGAGAAGCGCCTCGTAAAAATGTGCAGGGAGCTCAACACCGAGATCGTGAACAACGCCGCCAAGGTGCAGTACGCTTTGCAGCTGGCGCAGAAGGATGATACTACAATAGCTAGTTTGAGGAAGGAAATTGAGAAGGCATGGGCCATGGTCGACGTGTCTCACGAGAAGGAGGTCAGGGCTAAGGACACCATCAACCAGCTCAAGGACGAGATAGCGAACCTGTCGAAGCTTGTGGAGAAGGGAGCGGGGCTTTCGGTCGGACAGGAGAATATGGTCAAGGAGCTTTTGCGAGTCAGGGACGAGCTACAGCGACAGACGGAGGAGCAGGGAGCCAACGTCAAGGTCCTCGGGGACCAGCTGAGGGAGTTGCACAAGCAGAACGAGGCCCTGGGCGCGGAGAAGTTCGAGATAAGCGCCAAGATTGAGACCCAGACGGAGACCATCGCGTCCCGCGACGCTGAGATCAGCAGAGAACATAGGAGGAGGGAGCGCATGGACAAGGAGCTAAGGTGAGCGGCGAGCCGAGGAGCGAAGCGACGAGGATGCGTCGATCTTCTCCTCCCTCACACTAAGAACGTTCTAAACTAACTCGTCACTTCGCTCCTCGACACGCCACAGGGACCTGCGCACGAAATTGGACAAGAAGGCCGCCGAGCAGGAGTCAGTGTCCCAGGAGGTCGGAGTCGCTAAGACCCAAGTCGGGCAGCTGGAGAAGCAGCTCACGGAGGCCCGCGCTACGATGGAGAAGTACTTGCGCGACTACGACACCTTGTACCAGCGCACTCAGAAGTTGACTGAGGACCTGGAGGAGCAGATGGAGAAGACTGGCAACGTCCATGCCGACTATGTGCAGTCCCAGAAGGAGCTCAAGCTTAAGACGGACGACTGCACGAGGCTGGCGACGGAGAAGTCTCAGATGGAGCGTAAGGTTGACCGCGAGCACAAGTCCGCGCAGCGCTACAAGCAGCTGCTGGACAACAGCAAGACGCCGTTGCTGATGGCGCAGCAGGAGGTCCAGTCTCTGAAGAACGAGCTGGAGATCTTCAAGCGCAGGGAGAACTCCAAGAATAAGGAGGTGGACATCCTCGAGCGCGAGAAGAACCTACAGCTCACCCAGATCCAGAAGGTCGAGGACAACGTCAAGACCTCCGAGGACAAGGTCAGGCAGCAGGAGCGCGCCGTGTCTGCCTTGGAAAACCAGCTCGCGCAGGCCAGGGCCGAGAGCGTCAAGAAGAACGAACTCATACACACAATCGAGAAGGAGCGCGAGAAGTACGGCAACGAGGCCAGTGAGGAGCGCAAGAACTATTTGAAGGCCATGGAGGAGGTGAAGCTGAAGCAGAGCAAGATTGAGGAGGGCCAGAAGAAGATTGCCGAGGGGGAAATGAAGCTGAAGCAGCAGCAGCAGCTGTACGAGAGTGTGCGATCAGACCGCAATTTGTACAGCAAGAACTTGATTGAGAGCCAGGACGAGATCGCGGAGATGAAGAGGAAGTTCAAGATCATGAATCACCAGATCGAGCAGCTCAAGGAGGAGATCAGCGCGAAGGACTCCGCATTGGTGAAGGAGCACTTCGACCACCAGAAGGTGCAGAAGCAGAGGGAGCAGCAGAGGAACGAGATCTCCAGAATGAAGAGGCTGGGAGACCAGTACGACAACATCATCCACAAGCAGGTGAGAAGGAGCGACGAGCTGGGAATACGGCAATTATGGTCGTAATGAGGCTCCGTTCCTTGCATTAAGAATATTCTAAACTAACTCGTCGTCGCTTCGCTCCTCCGCTCCTCGCTACGCTCGTCACAGGACGCCGAAATTAGAAGGTTGGCGTCCATGATAAGGAGGATGGACGAGGAGGCGCTCACGCAGAGGAAGGAGTATGACCAGGTCATCAACGAGAGAGACATTTTGGGAACGCAGCTCATCAGGAGAAACGACGAGCTCGCTCTGCTGTACGAGAAGCTGAAGATCCAGCAGTCGACGCTGAGGAAGGGAGAGGCCCAGTACGCCCAGAGGGTCGAGGACATAAGGATCATGAAACTGAAGATCAAGGACTTGCAGAGGGAGGCCGTCATTTCGAAGGGCAACGTCGTGAACGTCGACGGAGTCAGGAGGGAGCTCATGCACAAGAACAAGGAACTGCTGCAAGAAAAGACCAAGGTGAAGGCCTTGAGTGAGGAATTGGAGAACCCCATGAACGTCCACCGGTGGAGGAAATTGGAGGGGAGCGACCCCGCGACGTACGAGATGATCCAGAAGATCCAGACGCTGCAGCAGAGGCTCATCAAGAAGACGGAGGAGGTTGTGGAGAAGGACATGCTCATACAAGAGAAGGAAAGGCTCTACTTGGAGCTGAAGAAGATTTTGGCGAGGCAGCCCGGCCCGGAGGTCGCCGAGCAGCTGAGCGTTTATCAGAGTTCTTTGAAGGAGAAAACACGACAGATGAAGGCAATGGCGTCCGAACTCAACATGTTCCAAGCCCAAAGCAGCGAGTACAAGTACGAGATCGAGAGGTGAGCTACCACGAGAACGAAGCCCAGCGAGGAGTGAAGGGGGGGGTGGAAGTTCAGTAATTGACGTTGCAATGTAGCTGAGCCTCAGCACCTCTGACGTTACCCGCACAATTCTAACCCGTCAACTCCAATCTTCACGCGACTCGCTACGCTCGTTGCAGGCTCACCAGGGAGCTGCAGGACGTCAAGAGGAAGTTCTACGAGCAGAAGAGGAGGGAGGCTTTGGCGAGGGAGATGGAGGAGGAGGAGAACGTCTTGGGCAGGAGCCAGGCGAGGAAGCAGGTGGAGAACGCACAGAAGAGTACCACGAGGTTCACGGGGGGAGGGTTTGCGATTAAGTAGAGGGGGTGTGTTGGTTGGGGGGGGGGGGTAAGGGAGGGGGTATTGGTTGGGGGTTGGGGTTTGAGACGTGTGTATTAATAGAACTTATCATTTCGAGATAAAATAAACTAATTGAAGATTTCCCTTTCCTCCAATCACTCGTTAGGCATCTCGAAGCCCATAAACCCGCCATTCTCTTGCGCTGCTGCGAACTGTTGCATCATATGGTTCCTCTGGTTTGCCCACATTTGAAACCCCGGAAATCCTCCCGCCCCAAAGCCACCCCTTGTACCATCATCAATACCCTCAACTTTGACAATGCAGGGGTGATTTTGGAGGTATTCACCGAGCTCTTCCATCGAGTTTGTCACGTCAGCATGTATGTTAGTAGTCAACCCGTCCTTCCCGCTCGGGCTGCAGTACGTTAGAATAGTTGCATTAGAATAGTTGCGTGGGGGTTAGGGTAAAGTTAGAGAACGGACGCATCTAGTATTTCCTTTTTGCCCATTCTCACCTGTTCACCGGTCTCTTGGAAGAGTTTAATCCCCCCTCCGATAACCATTTTTCCTTGAGCGGATGTTCGGCCAGTAGGTTGACGCTGAGCAGGTCGTAGCACGCCGTCAGGTTAAGTTCTAATAAATACGGATCCCAGATGTTTAGTTCCCCGAGGCAGTCGCACCTCTTCAGCGCTATGTTACGGCGATTGTTCGAGGCAAAGGTAAGGGATAATGCTCAGAGCTTGTAGCTGAAGAACCTCTCCAGCGACGTGGCGCAGGTAAACATTTCCTGAATAGGTCCTTCGTCTCCTGACCAGTACTGGCTTTCGATCTCCTTGAGGGATGGGCATCCAACGGTAAGGTTGCAGTCGTTCGGTAAGTTGCATATGCAGCTCCTGAAGTTTAGACGTGTTAACCTCGTCCAACTTGACCTCCAGGAAAGCGACGTTGATAAGGTGCAGCACTTTGAGCTTCGGTAGCTTTGAGTTGAGCTTGAATGTGATGCAGTCGTCGTAGTACCCGGAGGAATTGAAGGTTAGGCGCTTCACATTTGGGCAGGTTTAAGGTAGGGCGTCGATCTTCGCTTGAAAGTCGGGACCGGCGACTAGATCTACGCTGTCAACGTTCACCTTACAAGTGTCGGAGGGGTTTAGTTTCTTGAGCGTGTGTTTCCCTTCGTAACACCACTGGACATCACTAGTGAATGTCTCGCCTTCCTCCCCGACCAGCTCGTCACATTTTTTTGCAAACCCCGCAGAAATAAGACTCCCGCATCCTGCACTCTCTGGCAGAAAAGGATGATATCCCCCTGAGGGCCTCTCTCTTAAATGTTGGATGCGGTACTTGGCAGACCCCGTCTGGGGTATACGGTTTTACGCAGCGGACTCTCGCTCCATCTTCGTTTAATCCATCTTCGTTTACCCCCCATAGACTCGTGTGTAACACTCGCCATTTGCACTGCAGATTGACGCCACCGTCAGGTCAGAGAAAGATGGCATCACCTGCTTGGCCATATTCGGCTCGTGCTTCATCGTGCCCGTTCTCGTGCTACTCTACGTGATACTGCTCTACAACGGCGGCACGGAGGATTTATTTTACATCGCCACGATTGCCAAATTGGTGTTGTGGGTTTGCGGTCACATAATGATCACGAAAGCACATGTTCCACAGCAGTCGATTAAGCACACACAGCTCTATTCTCGGGTTTAACTCTAACCCAAAACATGGCTCAACGAGAACCTGCCGCTGTGGAATAGGATCGCGGAACAGCCCGAGTGGTTTGACGACAGAGTGAAGGCGACAATACCAGAGCAAACGAGGAAAATAAATAAATAGGCACGCTGTTTTATTATTTATAATCCTAAAAAATATGACAAGTTTAATGTTCAAGCATAGTTAAAGTTGCCCTCACACTCATCATGATCTCTCTCTTTTACATTTCAAAATCTACACACCACGGAAGATCAATAGCTTAAATTTTTTACAAATAGCTAAAGCTCGACCGTTAAAATCGCGCCAAAATGCGGCGCATCTTCCCCCCTCCCCCTCAACCCCGCTAAAAATTGTACCGTCTGTGTTAAAATCGACGGCACTGGGGTTTTCTCTCTCATTCATCCATTAAAAATACTCTATAAAATTCGGGTTACCATGAGGTATCCCAGTCCCTATCCATCCATATCCCCCCCCTCTCTCCTCCTTAATCGTCCTCCAACTTAATCGTTCCAGCACTTTCCAGCGGGGAAGGCTATGTTGAAAGCACTCTGACAAGCAGCGAATCCAAGAGCCGTACTCGATCCCGCGATCGCGCACCCCGTAAGGTCCGGAGTTCCGTCAGCGATTCCGACAACGTTGATCAGAAAGTTCTGATCGGGAAGGTAAGCCGCGTCAGTTCCGACAAAGAATCCGGTGGCGCCTCCGATGGCGACGCTTAGGCTAGCGTCGTTCTTGGAGTTCTCGTACGTGGGTTCTTCGATGTGCTCCATGGAGGAGAAGATGGTGCGGCCTCCGCGGAGACCGAGGTAGAAGAGGGTTCCGCAGCCGACCCAGGTGCCGGCCATGACGGAGGCAAAGGGAAGATTCATGCCTTGGAGGCAGTTGACAATAGGCTGCCATCCAGTTCCTGAGCAGAAGGCTGCGGAGGCGAGGAGGAATCCAGTCTGAGCCTCAGCCTTCATATTGATGTCTTCGGATCCGGTGACGGCCTTCTTGGCGGCGTAGTAGGCGGTGTGGCCGGAGAGGACGCCGACGAAGTCACCAAAGCCTGTGGTGAGGGCGAAGTTTAAGGTGTCGGCTTAGAAGCCGGCGGAGTCGGCGACGATGGAGGCGGATTGCCAGCCTGGGGGGAAGGGTGGGGGTCGGGGGGATGAAATTTGGGTCAGACGGGGGTCGGGGGTGACATTTTGGAGTAGTGACCGGGGGGGTGTCGATGACGCCTTGGAAGGGTTCTGGAACAACCAACTGCTCACAGGGTTATACGACGCGGAACGGAGCTGGGGTGGGGGGGAAGGGGGGAGGAGGTATATAAGTAGGAGGGGTGGGGGGGGGGAGGGAGGGGGGGACGAATCGGTTGATGATATAAAGGGGCCTGAACTCTGGTTGGCCGGTTACGGGCGCCAATTTTTGATCTCAAATGTCCTCTTTTTAACTCACCAAAGCCAGCGGGGAAGATCTTGGACACCGTAACCTCGGCAGTGGACACGAAACGATCCGTGATGGAGGAAGTGGGGGCGTCCTCGATGGTAGGGGTGGACATAGCCTCAGCTGAAGTGGGGGAGGTCTTAGTGACCATAGTCTACGGGCAGAATTATGTGTTAGCGTGTGTAATTTAAGCTCGATCGAAGATTTTATTAGCTCACCCTCAGGTTTCGGGACAGGAAAGTACGGGAAAGAGTTCTTTGGGCGATCATGTTGCGTTGAAAAGGTAATAATAATATGTTTGTTGTGTGACGCTGCATCCCTTTATTTTGTGTTCCCCCTCGATATGATCATTTGGAATGAAAATGGAGCGGGCAATTTAGGAGGAGAAGGGTTCAGACAGCTACTTCAAGTGTCTTCTTGGTGCTGGGCTATTTGATATTTAATATTGCGACGATTTGATGAAGCCAAAAGACAGGGCAAGCTTCAGCGAAAAAAGCGAAAAGCCCTCAATTTTTTTAATCCTTATTTTTCCCATTTCCATCACAGAAACGATGAAATTCGCCCTCGCTACGCTCCTCTCCACCGCTATCGCCGTGAACGGCACGAATACATGCGTGACCGACTTCGACGCGGCCGAAAATGTGGATTATTATCCGACGAAGGGTGAGAGTCCGTTGCGCCCGACATCTCCAGAATGTCCAGAGCTTTTGTCATACTTCCCGTGCGATAGCAACTCTGGAACTCCCTTTAGCCTCTACTTCGCCACAAAATCCACCCCCATCAAAGCACAACCCCCCATCTCCGACGTATATCCCGCATAACCCTACCTTGCGCGTGAAAGAATATCGATGCCCAATCGACTACTTCACCCTTCATTTCACCCTCACCCCGCACCGCTCCAACGCCCCCCCCCGCCCGATACCGACTCAAACCACACCCCTGCCCCCCACCAGGACCCTCAAAACGTTACCACCCCACCGTATCCTAACCCCACACCCTTCCCTCACCCCGCAACCACCCCTCTCTCCCCCTCCCCCCCAGTCGACTTCGACTACGCCAGTTCCCTCTCCATCACCTACCACGGCAACTACAAAAAGCTCGGCTTCACCGATTGGTCCGGCACATACACTACCTGCGTCGTTAAATGCGGCACCACCCTCCCGTCCTCCGCCACTGGCTGCGATACGACCGTCACCCCCGAAACGAACAAGATGGCCATCAGCGCTGCTAGTCAAATCCCGTACATCCATAGTTTAGGTATGATCGATTCAATCTCCCTCGCAATGATCGGAACCTCCTCCATTCAAAACTCATGCGTCCTCGACGCCGTAACCGACGGTACTCTCTCCGCCGTCGACGCGGATGGGAATGGGTATGATTGGAGTAGTACTATGGATACGGGGCATGTTGATGATGTGATTGAGTTTACGTTGACGCCAGGGTATGGGAATGCTGACGCTGTTAAGAATTCGGTGCCTTTTGTGGAGTGGAGTGATCCGAGTCTTTTGGGGAGGACGGAGGTGAGATTAAATTGATGGTGCGCTTTCGTATTTTTTCTTTCTAACACACAACACTATTTTTTCAATAGTGGATCCTCTACCTTGGAGCCTTGACCGATCAAGAGTTCTTCGCTCAGAACGTCTACGACGAGCAGAAATCCCGCA
Organism: Triparma laevis f. inornata; assembly: GCA_012489335.1. NCBI lineage: Eukaryota > Bolidophyceae > Parmales > Triparmaceae > Triparma > Triparma laevis. The sequence continues at coordinate 88,937 of BLQM01000065.1, forward strand.
TCGACTGCGTCACCAACAACGTCGAAACCCTCAGGGAAGCCGCCGTTGTTGACGGAACTGACGTCACCGTCCTCTGGGCCACTAGGAGCGACTACATTGACACCTACAGCGACCCTCCCGTCAGTCACGAAGGTTGGGACGTCGCGACTTGCACCGTTAACGCTGACGCTTACGGCGGCTATGGACCTTACTACTGCGAAGCAGCTAACCTCCTCGGAGTTCAACTTCTCAACACCACCGCTGGTTCCGTTGTTGCTGGTTCAAGCGTTTACATGACTGATGACGAGTTTGAGTCTTATGGAGCTGACGCCGATGTGTGGATCTATAACGCGGCGTTTGATACTGCTGATCTTACTACTAGGTTCCCTTTCATTGAGACTTTCAAGTCTTACACTACTGAGAACATCTGGGATCCGCAGAAGGCGAGTTCATGAAGCGGCGAAGTGACGAGCTATGAACATCGCCTACCTACTACGCTACAAATAAAATTCTAACTCGTCGCTTCGCTCCTCGCTCTCGCTCTCTCAGCGCGGCATGAACGACTTCTTCGAGACCTTCGTCAACCAGGCCGACACCTTTATCGAGGACATGGCCAGCATCGCCGTCGACGGTCAGTTCTTGGACGGAGACAACACCGCGCACGTTCGCGTCTTCTACCGCAACATCTTCACCGAGCCGACTGGAAGCTTCGGAATCTGCCCTGGAGCAACGCTTGCGCTCTTGAGCGACCAGTGCTCGCCCATTAATGAGGTCTTCACCCTGGGATCCCCCGGAGCTGTGGCTTCGTTGAAAATCGCGGCTGCTGCCGTTGCTTTCTTTGGAGGTGCTTTCTTGGCGTTTTAATTGATTTATAGTCTGAGTAGTTTTGTGGGGTAGTTTTGGGTTGTATCGTGCAAGTTTTGATTTTGGAGAGGGGAGAGAGGGGAGAGAGAGGAGAGAGGGGAGAGAGGGGAGAGAGGGTCATTATTAATAAATCACGGAAACTTTGTTATAAAAACGTGCCGTATTTATTCTTTACGACATAACCATACGACTGGTTTCCCTTCACTCTTAATTTCTTCTCCTTCGGGAAGAAATTAAATAAAAACTCATAAAACAACAATCAATCGTTTAATAAACAAAATGCCCCAAATGGATACTCCCTCTTCAGCTCTGCTAGCTTCTCCTCATTCCCACTCTTCTCAAGGCAAACCTTCAGCTGACCAATGGCCTTCTTTGGATATTCATGATCCTTTCCAAACTGCGCTTCAAACCCTTTCACTCCATTTTCATAAAGTTCAGTCGCCTTCACATAGTCCTTCGTCCCGTCCATGTAAAGAATCGCGATATTCATCGTGCTGAAGAGGGTACTAGGGTGATTTTCTCCTTCCCTTTCAAAGCTCTCTCATAATACTCCAACGCCTTCTCGTAATTCTTCAAACCTTGATGATAAACTGCTCCCAAACTATTCAACGTCATCAACGTGTCCTTGTGATCTTCCCCTAGCACCTTCATCTGTACTGCTAAACACCTCTCGTAAACTTCCTTCGCCTCCTCATACTCTGCATTCCTCTGCATCGCCAAGTGTGGAGAGCGCGTCCAAAGTTACACGATTCTCCTCTCCCAACGCCCTCTCGCACCTCTTCAAAAAATCTCTTAACTTCTCAATTCTCTCGTCCCTCCTCATTATAGCCATTGCAATCAAACTACTCGTCACATCGAGCGTCTTCGCATCATCAGGTCCCACTTGCTCCTCGTACCCCTCCTTCGCTCGCTGAAAGTATCGTCTCGAATCATCAAGATCCCAAACAAAACCACACACCCTCCCCAAAGTATGACAAGCATAAAAAATCTCCACCTTCTTCAATCGGCCTTCTTCTTTGTCTGTTTCTTCTTTTTCCCTCTCACTTTCTTCTATTCCCCCCCTCCCGGCGGCATCGTCAAAACGAAAACCTCCAAAATCCTCCTATCCACCGCCACCGAAAGCGACTCGTCGTTAAAAGAAATCCCGACTGCACAGCTTCGCCAACTCCCTAAGCTTCACCAGATCCTCTGACTTTGTGATCAACAGCACCTTCTGCTCCAGCGGAAGATCGGGGCCTACGTCTTTGGCGTTTCCAATCTCCAACACGTCAAAGACTTCCTTCCACTCAAGTACAACGCCTCCTTCCCAACGAACTGCTTCTGGAAGTACTCGTTAAACCCCTCTGCCACTTCCCAATGTCCATCTCCGCAATTGGCTTCCTGCACGATGGGCATGGCTCATCCCTCTTTCTCAGCTCCACCGCGCACTCCTTGCAAAAATTTGAGTGTCCACAAGGCCTGAACTTCGCATTCACTGCCCTGTCCATGCACACGATGCAAAAATCTTCCTCCTTTACCTCCCCACCCTTCACTGTAATTGGAACCGGAGGAGCGGGAGGACAGATCAGAGTCCTTTTCTTCCCCGGAGCGACGCAGAGCTTCTTGTGTAGTTTCCAGTGCTCCGTCTGGTGCTTCTTCGAGCAGTAGTGCACCTCTCTACACCAGGAACACTTAAGCGGAGCTGGCTCCTTACATCCGGGATAACCGCAGTACGGAGCGGGCTTCGCCGCGGCTAGGGCTCCAGTCGAGGAATAGTTTGATTTTATCAAGGGTTAAGGGAGGAGGGGAAATATAATTCTGGGTAAAGGGGGAGCGGGGTGAGGGCTAGACTTGGTACTCTAGGCAATCAACGACCGGGACGAAAGCCCGGTAACACCTCCGCCACGTGTAGCAGTAGTTTTAACGAAGTAACATAGTTTGACACAAACGATGAAATCTGATATGAACAAAACACCTTGTACACTTTTCTCCGTACACGCCTTCACGCGGGCATGCAATATCTTCCATCTCTTCCCCTTGGTTCGAACAGGTCAAGAGCCACAACGCCTAACCTTTTCGTGTCAAAACTGCTGAATACAAAATTTGGCCAGCGAATTGCACGAATTTCAGTCAAAATGTCAAACTGCCTTCTCCTTGTATGATTTTTAAACCGACCGTCAACCACCCTCATTGAAACAACGCCGCGCTCGCTTTCCCTCAGGGAGATTTTCAAGTTACTGCCCCTGCTTGCGTGCGCTCGCGTGATTGGATATAATGCCCTCTCATTGGTGACTCTCTTTAAATTATAATTTTGAGATTGGAGGAGCTTTTGGGCACCATACACGAAGCTTAATAAAACTTTAGACGTTGAATCCGTGACTCCATTTCCGTGTTGCCGTGATGCTATACGTGAGGTCACCACTTCGTCATTATAATCACACAAATAATGTTTCCTCCTCGCCCCATGGTCATGAGTCAAACCGCTCCACCCTCACCCCCTCTTTGTTCAACTATTTGCGCGATTCGCTTCCCTTCGCCTCAACACTAACCCCCACACTTCGTTACACTTCATTACCTACTTTCCACAGACACCAATACCAATAATATGAAGAAACTGTTCCGCATCTCCCCCCAGCGCGGCTCCCGCACCCCCGTAGTCTTCTCCTGGCAACCCGAAGGAAACTACCTCGCCACCGCCTCCAACACCGTCGTCCAAATCTACAACCGCCACGGCGAGCGCATCGACGAAATAAACCTCACCGGCTCCGGCCGCGTGCTCTCCCTCGAGTGGGACAAGTCCGGCGAATCCCTCGCCGTTCTGCAAGACGAGAACGGTCAGATCCCAATCTGGGACCTCTCCACAACCAAAGTTCAGCAGCTCGAGACCAACCTCCGCGACCCCACCTTCCTCAAGTGGTCCTCCACCGGCTCCCAGCTCGCCATAGGCACCCAAAAAGGCAACCTCCTAATCTTTAACAAATCCACCAAAAAGAAAATACCAATCCTCGCCAAACACCCTCGAGCCATCACCTGCGGTTCTTGGTCACAAGGCAACAAGCTCTGCCTCGGAAGCGACGACTGCACGATGACCTTGAGCAACGATGTTGGTGATACGATTGAGCAGAGTGATTTGAATTTTCCTCCAAGGGGAATGTGCTTTGCGCCGAGCGAGGGAAAGCAGAATGTTATTAGGTGAGAGGAAAAAACGCGAGAGTGGATATTGTTGCACGTGCATTATCATCTAACCCCGTCAATCTCCTCCCCCCCCCTCCCCTCCTTACCCCCCAGTATCAATACCGGAGGTAAAAGCATCCTCCTCTTCAACATCAACGACCCCGACAATCCCGTCGAGCTCTCCTTCGAGCCCGACTACGGCAACGTCGTTTCCCACAAATGGTTCGGCGTCGAGCTCCTCCTAATAGGCTTCAGTCGCGGTCAAGTCGTCGCGTTGAATACGAAGGAGAATCAGGTTGCGGAGGAGCTTTGGAGTGGGAGGGTTCATGAAAGTTCACTTTTTGGGATGGCGTATAGCGATAGTTTGAATAGGGGGGCGACGGCGGGAGATGGAGGGATTAAGATTATTGATATGCAGGGGGGAGAGTATAAGGAACTTAAAGGGGAGGCTATTTCGATGGACACTAGCGAAGGTGAGTTTCACTCGTTCTAGTCTAGTCTAGTGGAGGACGCTACCTATAACCCTAACACTAACACTCTCTTCCCCCCCCTCCCCTAGACGGAAGACCTCACCAGATCGACTGGAGCCCTGATGGAACCATTCTCACCGCGAGCACCCGCTCAGGCTACGTGTACAACTTCCTCGCCAAGATGCCCATGATTCACGACCACAACGGCACCAACGTCGCGTACCTGTCTTCTCTCCGGGAGATATCGGTCGTAGACACTGTTTCGAGGGCGAGGCCTCAGGCTGTTCCCGTTCACATGGAGCCCACTTTTACAGCGCTAGGCGAGTAACAAAATTCGGCGGCAGGTTCGCGTCAGTTTCTCATCCCCTCCCACTAACACGGCCCTCTTCGATTGAACCCCACAGGCACCAACCACGTAGCTGTTGGGATGAACAATAGGATCATGTATTACCGGTTCGGGCCGGAGGACACGGACAAGGTCGGAGAGCAGGTACGAAGTTGCGAGGAGCGAAGCGACGAGCTGGGAATGCGACAATTCGTTCGTCATGAGTCTCCATGAGGAGAGAACGAGTAAAGCGTTCGTCTATAAACTCGGAGCGAAGCCGAGTAAAGTAGAGAACAGGCTTTCTATGAACTTGTTGCTTCGCTCCTCGTAAACTAGAGAACGCGTTGTCTTGAACTCGTCGCTCAGCTCCTCACTGGGAATGCGACAATTACGTTCGTAATTCACCCACCCTACTAGCTCTAGTCTAAACGAACAGCCGCTTTCATCGCTACGTAATTATAACTCGTTAAATTACGCAACACAAAACTTCACGCGACTCGCTACGCTCGTCGCAGGACTACGTTGGGACCGTGGAGAGCGTCCGCCTCAACGACAAGTTCGCGGCCGTGCTCTCAGACAATCAGGTCACGCTGCACTTGATCGAACCCGTCAAGGGGGGAGGACCGCAGAGGAAGACCTTCCCGGAGCGCGAGGACGACGGGGGCAGCTACAAGCGCGCCACGGCGCTCGCTCTGACCTCCCACTTCCTCGTCTACGGAACCGACTCTGGAACCGTTGAGTTCTTCTACCTCACAGAGTGGGCGATGCTCGGCGGCGCGGAGCTCAGGTGAGAACGAGGAGTGTCGCTCACTCGTCGCTTCCCCCTACAAAACAAACGCTTCACCATTCTAACTCGTCGCTTCGCTCCTCGCTCTGGGCTTCGTCCTCGGCTCGCTTCGCTCGCCGCTTCGCTCAGGCACTCGTGCGGGATCAAGAGCGTCTACCCGAACGCCCAGGGCACTAGACTGGTCGTCGTCGACGAGAACGACGACGGCTTCCTTTACAACCCCGTCACTGGAGACTTCACCCCCATCCCCGGGTTCCCCGCGAACTGCACTCAGGTCATGTGGGACAAGTCCGACAAGAACATCGTCATGGTCTACGACGGCAGCAACCTCCACACGTACGTCTACGCCCCGATCACCATCCGCGGTCCCATGATGATGAAGCTCGGTCCTTTGGAGATCGACTCGAACGGCGGAATCAGGATGGAACCCCAAAGCTTCCCCTTGACCAATGGCTGGGTGCCGATTCTCACTCACAACGGAGAGATCACCTGCCAGACTCTTGCCGGCCAGCTCCAGGCCGTTACCTCCCCCACCTACGACCACAACGACGAGAAAGAGAGGAACAACAAGGAGAGGCAGGTGCGAAGTTGAAAATATATCACGCTGAGCGACGTTTCGTCCTCGTATAGTAGAGAACACATACTTTACGTCACTTAATTCTAACACACGTCAATGCCCCCCCCGCAGCTGCTCCGCTTCACCCAGAACCTGGCCCTGCTTCGCCTCCGTGAGGCTTGGAGCGCCGCTCTCGTGCTCAACAAGCCGAGGTACTGGCACGCGCTCGCCAACAAGGCCATGCAGGTCATGGATATTGAGATGGCCATCAGGATTTACAGGCAGATCGGTGATGCTGGAATGGTCATGGGCCTCGAGAGTTTGAAGTACTTGGAGGACAAGAACTTACTGGCCGGCCACATCGCGCTGCTGTTTATGGACTACTCCATGGCGCAGGACCTCTTCCTATCTTCCTCGAGGCCGCTCTCGGCGCTCGAGATGCGCCGCGATTTGCTGCACTGGGACCAGGCTTTGAAGCTTGCCACCACCCTCTCCCCCGCGTCCGTCCCGGAGATTTCCGTCGAGTTCGCGCAGCAGCTTGAGTTCAAGGGCGAGTACGAAAACGCTTTGAAGATGTACGAGTCCGCACTGAATGCCATGGACGAGGAGGGCAACCTGTTGGCTACCGACGCCCAGCAGACCACCTGCATGGGGGGTATTGCTAGGTGTACTTTGAGGCTGGGAGATTTGAGGCGCGGAGTGAGACTAGCCCGGGAGAGCAACGACAAGAAGCTCTGTAGAGAGTGCGCGAGCATCCTGCAATCTCTGAAGCAGTGGATGGAGGCCGCCAGCCTGTACGAGATCGGAGAGCAGTACGAGAAGGCCGCCGAGATCTACATCAAGCAGAAGGACTTCACGCAGGCCTCCAAGATCATGGGCAGGGTCACCCTTCCCAAGCTGCACTCGCTGTACGGAAAGGCGTGCGAGCAGGCCGGCAAGTTCCAGGACGCCGCCGCGGCCTACAAGAAGGCGCACGACATGGACAGCGTGATTCGCCTGTGTTTGGACCAGCTCGCTCAACCCGACCGCGCCTTCACCTTGGTAAGGGAGAGCGGCAGTAGCACCGGCGCGGACATGGTGGCCAAGTACTGCCAGAAGCACGACGACTTCCGGGGCGCGATCGAGTTCCTTTTGATGGCATCGAGGAGCGAGGAGGCCTTTGCGTTGGCGAAGAGGTGAGAAGCCGCGAGGAGCGAAGCGAAGAGCTGCGAATACGACAATTCAAGGGAGTAACTATGCGAATCGATGTAGCTTTAGTCTAATGCTCAAGCACATTCGTCGCTGCACAATTCTAACACGGCTCGCTTCGCTCGTCGCAGCCACGTTTGCATGGAGCTCTACACGTCCGTGTTGGGAGACAAGATTAGTCCTGACGACGCCAGGGAGGTCGCCCACTACTACGAGACGCAGAACAGTTTGGGCAAGGCCGGCCAGTTCTACTCCATGTGCGGGCAGTACAACCGGGCTTTGAAGTTGTTTTTGCAGTGCGGTGACAAGGAGGTTGACAATGCTATTGAGGTTGTGGGCAAGGCGAGGAACGACATGCTCACGCACATGCTCATTGACTTCCTGATGGGAGAGACGGACGGTCAACCCAAGGACCCCGACTACGTGTACAGGCTCTACATGGCCCTTGGCAACTTCTCCGAGGCCTCCAAGACCGCCGTCATCATCGCCCAGCAGGTACGAAGTCGTGAGGACGAAGGCCAGCGAGGAGCGAAGTGACGAGCTATAACTACGATATTAGCGCTCCAGAAACTTGCAAGCCTCTTTCTTCGCTACGCAATTCTGACGAGTTACTGCGAGGAACGAAGTGACGAGTAAAGTAGAGAACGGATTGTCGTCATTTCGCTCCTCGCTATGAATACGATATTAGCGCGAGTACGGAGGCTCTATGAGCGAGGAGCGACGCGACGAGCATTAAGAACATTCCAAACTAACTCGGCGCTTCGCTCCTCGGACTTCGTCCTCGGCTCTTCGCTACGCTCGTCGCAGGAGCAGGCTGACGGAGACTACGCCCGCGCCCACAAGATCCTGTACAACACCATCCACGAGCTCGAGCTCAAGAACACCTACGTCTCGCAGCAGCTCCGCCAGATGTTTGTGCTGCTGCACTCGTACCAGCTCGTCAAGAAGCTCGCAAAGAGGGGCGACCACGAGGGCACGGCAAGGCTGCTGTTGAGAGTTGCCAAGCACATCAGCAAGTTCCCCAAGCACCAGGTGCGAATACTCATCAGTACCATCATCGAGTGCCAGAAGAGCGGTCTGAAGGACGCGGCCTATGAGTGGGCCACCTACGTCTGCAGCAACGCCGACTTCAAGGCCGATTTGGCCGAGTCCAAGTTCAAGACCAAGATCCAGGCCATCATCAGGCGCCCTAACAAGGACTCCAAGCCGGAGAGCCTCTCGCCCTGTCCCATTTCGGGCCAGATGATCCCCGGAACGGAATTGGAGTGCCCGACCACCAAGGACCAGCTGCCCATGTGCGTCTGCACCGGCAGGCACATGGAAATCGAGGACTGGTGCTTCTGCCCAGTAAGCGGCCTACCTGCGTTATATAGCGAGTACATCAAGTACTTGAACGCGGAGGCGGTCACCGGCGTCGATGATATGGAGTCCGCCGTGGATAGGGCCACCGCGACCACCGGAGGAGCCATGATGAGCAAGTTCAAGAGGATGGCCAGCAAGGTCGTGAGGGCCCTCGACCCCGTCAAGGGAGACATGGTCAGCAGCCTGGATCTGAAGAAGGCGGATAGGGAAGAGGCCAAGGAATACATCAGGAGGTACAACAGTGTGGATCAGGGGAACGAGGGGAATAAAAAGGCGAATGGTCAGGACGGGGGGATGGAAGAGGAAGCTATGTAAACAAATCGTTTCATTTCTCAACAAAAATCGCACTAGCACTACCAATTTACAACATCATCTCCTCCTCCTACATACATCGCTACCGGTGAAACGCCCTACGCTTATTAAACTGCGGTGTCATTTCATTTCCCGCAATTCCCCTATAAGTTCCTCCGCTAATTTTCTTCTTCTTCAGTGTTACCACGAACGCCCCTATGAAACCCGCTATTAAAGCGACGAGAAAACCGGCTAATTCAACGGGAATGTAAGGTATTGATACGCGGTTTAGGAACCAGGAGGTATTGAGCTCGTAGTCGTACGCGCCGGGTTTATCGTCGTGGTAGGTTTTCGTTTTGCAGTATGAGCCCATGTAGCCGGATTTACCGCAGTTGCAGATGGTTTTGGTGCTTTTGCTCCAGAAGCTTAGTTCGGATTCTTTAGTGCACACGCCTGCGACGAAGGGCGAGCGATGCGAGCCGTGTTAGACGAGTATCGTTGAGAGGTATTGAGGTTGAGAGACAACTGTAGCTACTAGTATTAAAAGCTCGTCTCTTCGCTCCTCGCTGTCGTTGCTGAGACTCCTCGACAGTTTCTTACCTTCTCCGCAGTCTTGGTCGGTTTTGCATTCGCCGCCGCCGGATTTTAGCGGAAGGAGAGCGTGCTTATCTGAGAAGGGCAGGGGTCGCATGTATAACCCTTCGTGACCTTCGATAAATTCCCTCGTGGGATATTCGATAGGGTCGCAGCCCACGGTGTGCTTGTTGCCGACGTGAGCGGAGTGGTCGTTGGACTGGTACACTCTGACGCTGTCGACGAGCATTGAGGTTTTGCCGTCTTTAAGGGAGTCGCAGAAACCGGGGGGGAGGGCGCAGGCGCATTCGGGGTCGAAGCAGGAGTAGCACTTTTTGCAGGTGTCGGGGGTGTCGTAGGGGAAGCCCCAGGTGCTCGAGACGGCGGTGTTGAATAACAGGTAGGAAGGCTCGGCGGGGATTTGGCTGCCCACGAGGTTCGAGAGGCTGGAGTCCTCGATGGAGAAAGCGTGAGTCCATTTGGAGGAGGTTTGGGGCAGGATTTTGCTGGCCGGGTCGAATTGTGGAGGGTGGGTTGGTTGCTTGTGGTGTTTGTTCTTGGTGTTTTCCTTGTCCTGGGGAGGGAGGCGAGGCCGAAGTCCGAGGAGCGGAAGGGGGGAGTTAGTATTGATTGCTTCTAATGTCGCAACGAGCGGCGAGCGAAGCGAGCCGATTAACGCATTCCCAGCGAGGAGCGAAGCGACGAGTTGAACGAAATCAAGTACAATTACGACGCGCTCGGAGCGAGGCGATGAGTTGAACGAAATCAAGTAAAATCCTCGTCGCTTCGCTCCTCGCTAGTATATAATGTTCTGAATGCTCCTCGCTTCGCTCCTCGCGCCTTCTCACCTCCTCCTCATCACCATCCTCAATAACCTTCTTCTTCAAACCCGGTCTCTCCCTCCCCCCCTCCGTACTAACGAACCAATCAATCCTCCCGTTCTTCCCAGGCTGCCACTCCATCCTGTACGTGTGCACCCTTTCAAAGTGAGCCCTAGTCAATTGGTGCATCGCCCCCACCGCGTCGGCCTGGAAGGCCTCCTTTTTGGTTCGGTGGGTGGGCTCCTCGGGCTTCGTTTCGCCGAGGTAGGTGCCGTAGAAGAAGGGGTTCATGGAGGTGTTCGAGCCGAAGCCTAGGCCTTCGTACCACGATTGGGGTTCGGTGGGAGGGAAGCCGTTGGTTCCGTCGTTTCCTAGGAACAACAGAATGGGGGGAGTTAGTATGGAGGGTGGGGGGGGAGGGGTGTACGACGAGCTGGGAATGGAATGGGAGGATTGAGGTCGTAATGAGCCTCCATGAAGAGCGAAACGACGACGTATTTGTAACATTTTAGCTCGTCACTCCACGACGAGTTTGATCGGCATCGAGGAGCGAAGCGACGATGGATTCGTGATATTTCAGCGAAGAGCGACCACTCCTCGTCTGAGCGGCAGCGAGTAGCAAAGCGACAATGTTTTCGTGATATTTCAGCTTGTCACTCCACTCCTCGTTTGAGCGGCAGCGAGGAGCGAAACGACGATGTATTCGTGGTGTCGTTCAGCGAGTCACTTCGCTGCTTGTTTTCGCTCGCTCCTATGTATTGGTGATATTTCAGCTCGTCGCTCCACTCCTCGTTTTCGCTATCTCAACCACTAACACGCTCGCCGCTCTCTGCTCGCAACATGCTCACCTACTCTTCCAGGAGGATGACCGCTCTGCGGTCTATTCTTCTCCACCCCCGGCGCAACCTGCAGCGTCATCGCTCCATACGGCCTCTGAATCTTCGGAGCCGTACTCGGCAGCCACCCCTTCTCCCCAGGCATCAACTCCAGAATATCAATCTCAGTACTCCCCCTACCCATCATCGGGTTCATACCGTAGTGATTCACTGATGAGCAACCGGAGAGATGTTGAGCGTGTTGTTTATCGCGATCGCAGGTGTCGTAAGACCACGGCCATATCCCATTGGTGCTCCCCTCGTACGTGGCTCTACCTAAATTACCGAGAATCCAGATGGCGGGCCAGAGGCCTGCGGTGTTGGGATCGCCGGGGAGGATGGCGTCGATCTCGACTATGCCTCCGGTGAAGCAGAACTTGTTCCAGGAGTTGACCATTGCGGATTTGTAGGTTTTCTCAAGGTCGACGAAGGATTCTTTGAAGGGGTTGTAGCCGGTCCAGGTGGTTTTTGAGGAGGTGGTGGAAATATTGAGGAAGCCGTTGGAGGTTGTCGCGTGGGTGGAGTTGTAGAAGTGGAGGGAGCCGCCGCCGGCGGCAGACATGTCATCGTCTGATTTGTCCAGTGCCGTCCACACGCTAAAGGGGGGGCGAGCGAAGCAAGCCGAGGAGTGAAGCGACAAGTTAGTAGTTAGTTAGTTTATGAATATTATTAAAGTGAATTAAGAGAACGAGGAATCATATCATTCGATTACAATGACATTGAATTGGCTCCTCATCGTCCCTTTACGCACCTATCCTCTCCGTCAGCAAAGCCCCTCCCTTTAGCTTCAAATTCATCAGACATCACCAGTGAGTACTGTGTACCGTCGATTATGCTGGTTGTTACCACATTTTGCGAATCAGGATCAACCCAGCCGCCGTCTGTCACACACAATTGGAACAACAACAACACTGCAATCGCTGGAAGGATCGAAGGAGCGCTGGCGAACTTCAAAGTCATTGATTTAACAACCTCGTTGCTAGTTGATTGTTGTAGCGGGGGGGGAGAGATTATGAGAAGGCGAGTGTAGTGTATTTGACTGCGAAGGGGGAGCGGTTTTGTTGCTCTGTGTGAATTGGGAAATGTGCTGGATAATCACGAAATCAGATTGTGACGAATCCTGAGTCCCACCGCGCGAAGCCTGCCACCTCATCAAAAACAACGTGTATCTACAGTACTCGGCTGCTCCGCACAATTACCCGCTTCTCTTGGCTTCGCGTATTTTACCCCAACAACAACCTTGCGATTGAAATGAGAGCGCCTCGAGTGCCCCAGCATTTGCTCCTGGCCCTTCCCCTCGCGCTTCCTCCTATGTTATTGTTCGGAGCTGTATGCGAGGCTCGAGATGAAGAGTCTCCACCAAAGGTTCCCGCTGTTCAGAAGAAAGCGTCTATTCCTGCTGGTCCTGCTACTCGTCCTGCGAGTCCTAGTAGTCCCTCCCCTCGTCATGCTCGTCAGTCGTCGTCGTCTCTGCAACCTTCGTCAACATCGTCAACCTTTTCTTCCTCGTCTTCGTCATCGTCTTCGTCAACAACTCGCCCCTGCGATAAACTCAACACCGCAGCCTTCCGAACCCTGAACTGGTCCGCCCGCCGCACCGCCTGCAACGACCTCCCTCAATGCACCTTCACCGGCAGAAGCGTCACCGGTCACTGCTGGACTTCGAAGGACCTCGCTGAGTACGAGACGTCCGCCTATTTAAAGGAGAAGGAGCTCGCTCGTCGGCTAACCAAGAAAATCGAAAACGACGAGGAAAGAGACGACAACAGCGAGTTCGCCCGTCGAAGCAAGTACTTCGAGGAGGCATCGCCCCCGATCCCTTCTTCTTCGGACGTCTACGCTAGTATTCTGAGCAGTGACGCGTTGTCTCAAGTGAGGTCTTTGACGATTGCTAGTCTTAGCGCGGTGCCTAGTGGAGAGACAGACTACCACAATAATCCGGAGAAGGTGAGGGATTTATAAGTCGCGACGCGAAGCAACCGAGATGGATAGTCTAATACTGCTCCATCCCTCCATCCGGTTTTTGTCGCAGGTTTCATTTAGGGATTTGAAGCAGGCGGGGTTAAAGGTGCAGGAGGACGTTAAAGAGGTGCTGAGGGAGGATCTGAGAAAGGTGAGAAGAGCGGGCCGACACACACCCTCACTTCGCTCGGGTGTGTAGGCGGACTGAATTTTTAGACGAAGAGCAGCGAAGAGAGGATATGACAACGCATAACGCATACACATTAACGTAAATTCTAACTCGTAAACGCCAATCTTCTTCACAGGCCGTCGCGCAAAAAACGGCCCACAATATTAAGGAGCGACAGGCGCAGGCCAAGGAAACGGCAGCAGAGCTCATTAACTCCACGTTGGCGGACCCCGAACTCCCCAAGAAGGTCGGCGGTTTCCTCACGGGCATATTAGCTGCTCCGCAAGTTTCTCAGGCCCTTCCAGGTTTGATATCGAGGAACGTGTTGAGCCAGAAGTGGCTGGGGGATATGTTCTTCGGCGTGGCGAAACCAGCCGTGGGGTGGTGGCTCGTTAAAGACGAGAACTTGTTGCTACAGAAGCAGCTTGTCGGGCTCGCCAAGTGGATCATCCCCGGACCTGAGGTTTACGGGCTGGCGAAGAAAACGACGGTTTGGCTTCTCCTTCCTGGAGGGCCCTTGCAGGGGTCTTTCACGAAGTTGGTCGCGGAAACAGCCATTCCGAATTTGAATGTTAGCGTGGAGAACGCGTTGAGAGATCAAGTTAGGTGGATGTGTAAGGATGAGTGGTACAAGGATTACGTGAAGAAGGCTGTTTTGACGAGGATGGAGGAGATTTCGAGGCAGAACGGGGGTGGAGGGGGGGAAAGAGGGGGGGGAGGAGAATAGAGTAGAATTTAATTGGGATGCATTGCATGATAAATTTTTAATCAGAAGGTTATGGTTATGGTTATGGTTATGGTGAAGAAGTTGGAGAGAGGGTTAGGGTAAACCACAGCTTGATTTGTTTGAGAGTTTGGTCGACACCTACAAACCATCTGATGTGTTTCCAGAGTCTCCTCATTCTAGAAGTACTAGGCACACACAGGGGTTGAGTTGGTCA
>BLQM01000066.1:6285-35849 GCA_012489335.1 Triparma laevis f. inornata
CCCCCTCCCCCCCAGCTCAAAGACTGGATTTACAGAACCAATCTCTTACCCCACCCTACGGACTATTCGTACCTCGACGTCTTCAAGCTGCAAGCCGTCCACGCAAAAGCCTTGAAGAACCACCCCTCCCCGCTTCAGTCCTCGTACTACCCCAACTGGAAATCGAGGGTTGATAGGTATCCGGGTTACCCTTTGACCCTGTCCAAGGAATTCGTCAGAACCTTTGACGAGCACCCCGACAGCATGCTCGAATTTCCGTTCGACGGGATGAAAAATGATCATGTTTTGTTCCACCTGCCCATGAACAGGGCGCTAGCGTACTGCCTGAGGGCGTTTTGTGAGAGAATCGACTCGGAGGTGAGCGAGGAGCGAAGGAGCGAAGCGACGGGTATTAACCAACGCACATTCTATACTAACTCGTCGCTTCGCTCGCCGCTCGTCGCAGGAACCGCAACTCCTCAAAAACTTCTCCTTAGCCCAGCACCTCGAGGCCTCGTGCGAAGACGACCCGTCCCCGAGGGTCGGAATTCCCGACTCTTTTGAACAAAACACCCCGGCCCTCTCTCCCTCCGAAATAAAGTCCTTCAAGCTCAAGGTCGCCACCTGCCAAACAAAGCAGGCCATCGTGGACTTTCCGGTTCGGGCGATTGTGGCCTGGAGGCAAATCACAGGAGGAATGTGGCGCAGGAACGGCAACGCCGCCTTCCAGCTCGTGCTGAATTACTCCACTCCCCCCCTCTGTCGCAGCCTCAGGCACCTGGACCTCCTCCTCGTTCAGTTTTCGGCGAGTGAGAACAACGACGCGGCGTTGGGCGCCCAGAAGCTTTGGAAACTTCTTGTCGACAGGTTCGCCCTTAATGGCTTCGCCACCGATTTAGAAGGCCCTGATCCCTTGGATGGAGGGATGGATTTGCAACCCGGCTTTCTCGCGCCTCAAGATAAGGATCACCCACCCACAATGATGCTGAGTTTCTTTGAAACCATGAACCAAATCGTGACTGAACTCCCTCTCACTCCTTCGACCCCGAGGGTTAATTTCAGCCATACGGCTCGTCGCGAGTACATTCATAAGGTGCTGTTAGGAAAGCAAGCTTCTCGTTCCGAGCTGCGCACTGCTGTGATGAACGGCGCCACCAATGGCGAGGGGGGGCTTCCTTCCTATTTCGAGGAGGTAAGACGCTGCGAGGAGCGAAGCGACGAGCTTGGATTACGATAATTACGGTCGTTATCCGGCGGCGCTGGTAGCCTTAGACTAAATTCTCAAGCAGCTTTCAACTTTACACAATTCTAACTCGCTAACGCCAATCCTCATGCGACTCGCTACGCTCGTCGCAGGTGTTCACGGAGGTTTTCGAGGAGATAGGTGCTGGCGATAAATCCAAAAAAATCCCGTCCCAAATAAAGGACGAGTACGACCCCAGCTTCTACCACCTGAGCAGAGCTAACCACCAAACCGCAATGGAGAAGGTCTCGGCGGATAGGAAGGGCAAAATCGTCCCGCTAGTAACCCGTCTAAAACCGCCCCACAAGCTCTTCGAAAAAACTAGGGACGTTTTGAAGATCGAGGAGTCGGTGAGGCAAAGCCGCAGCGCAGCGAGGACGACGCCAAGCGAGGAGCGAAGCGACGAGGATGTATCACTCTCGCTCCTCGCATTAAGAACATTCTATACTAACTCCCCCCCATTCCCTCCTCGGCCTGCTTCGCTCGCCGCTCCCCCCGTCACAGTTCTCCGCCATTCGAAGGTGGCTGCTCTTTGCTATTTTAGGTGGCGAATGGGCCCCGAACAAGGAGAAAAATCTAAATTTCTCCCCCAAAACGATTCAGGAGAGTCCCGTGAGCATTCTCGAGGTTCTCCAGTTCTGCACTCTCCAGTTCTACGAGGTCTTCGCCTCGCCCCCCGCCGCTCGCCCTGAGGCCATCAAGGCCTACCTCACCGGAATCACTTCCACCAAGATCACTTTACCTCCTGACGCATGGATCTTCGCGCAGCTCCCGACCCCCGACCCTCACGGGCTTCGTCCCAGCGTCCTCGGAATGCTTGGTATCATCTACGAGTTTTGGGTCTGTGCCGAGGGGGAAAAGCAGGTGAACCAAACAACCGCTCAGCCTCAGCAGAGCTCGGAGGACCACAACAGCGGAGCGAGGGAACTGGTGATCTCTGGATTGACGTGGTTGCTCCGTGCGATCAAAGTGCTCATGAGCGAACCAACCCTCGAACTAGATGGAATTTCTTCCAGTGTGCAAAGGGGCGCACGCACATCCTCCACTTCTTCCTCGTTCAACTTCCCCGACCTGCCTGATCTCTGGCCTCAGGTAGAAGACGCGCAAAAGTCCGCCGACGGTGCCGACGACGCCGACCCAGGGAGCGCCAAGAAAAAGCAGTACAAGGCCGCGCAGGCCAAGGCGATGGCTCGCATCAAAGCGCAGCAGTCAAAGGTGAGCCACTATGATGACGAAGCCCAGCGAGGAGCGAAGCGACAAGCTGACAACGTATCACTATTCATTCTAGCGAGGAGCGAAGTGACCGTAGCGATGTGGCCGTTCCTCGTACTCCTCGCTGACAACGCATGATTATTCATTCTAGCGAGGAGCGAAGTGACCTTTCCTCGTACTACTTGCTGACAACGCATCACTATTCATTCTAACTCCCCCCTCCCCCCGTCGCAGTTCTCCGCCACCCTCACCCCTGACGCTCTCGAGCAAACTGAAGACGAGGACAAGTGTATAATCTGCAGATGCAGCAACGACGAGCCCCTGGCGTACATCGGGCACGTGCAGAGGTGCAGGGTGGCGCGGAATCTGAACAAGACGAAGGTGAGAAACTGCGAGGGGCGAAGCGACGAGCTGATAATGCGCTGTTTAGCTGTTATACACCATTTGCGCAAGTAGCGTCAGTTTCAACATCGACACCGCTTTCGTCGCTTCTCGTTTCTAACTCGTTATCGCCAATCTTCATGCGACTCGCTTCGCTCATCGCAGGACAAGAGGAACATTGTAGTGGGGACTCTCGGTTGTCAGCTGAGAGCGAGCAAGGATATGAAATCTGAGAAAGTCTACCTCGCCCCACTGGGATCGCACCTCTACGTCGTGGAGGAGGATACGACGGACGCGGCAAATCCGCTGCAGTCCCGCCGCACCCTAGTTGAGGATAGGGCTGGGCACAGAGGTTGGGCCAGCTTCGAGGTGAGACGAATGCTGTATGCTGTTCCCCAAACACTCCTCAACACCCAACTCTAACCCCCCCTTTGCAGAGTTCGAGTGGCTACGAGATCGTGCGGCCGGCTGAGGCGGTGACCTGGAAAGGCCGATGGGGCTCCACTCGCCCTCTCATAAACACCTGTGGTCACATTGCGCACACCTCCTGCGTCGAAACGCACATCCTTTCGCTGCACCAGAAGGCCGTTGACGGGACGCAGTACAACGGAATGTTTTCCGCCAACATTAGCCAGGGCGAGTTCCTCTGCCCGCTCTGCCACTCGATATCGAACACCCTCGTTCCAAAATCTGCTGAGCCCGTCCACGAAAACACCTTCAAAGACGACGAGAGGTGAGGAACTGCGAGGGGCGAAGCGACGAGCTGGGAACGCGTTAATTCCGCGAATTACTGCGAGGAGCGAAGCGAAGAGCATAAAGAGCATTCTAAACTAGTGAGGAGCGGAGCTTCCACTCGATACAACTTGTCACTACGCTCCTCGCAGTAAAAATATTATAAACTAACTCCCCCCTCCTCCCTCCCCTCGCTAATGCTCCTCGCTACGCTCGTCTCAGCCTCAAAAAATTGAGGAGGACCACTACAGAGTTCCGACGCTCGCTAATCGAGGCCGTGTCTCCCTCGTGGGCCCCGACCGTCTCGCCTAAGAATGCGGACGCCTCGCACCCCCTGACCACCATGTGGGACGCCGCTGAGCTGACCCCCTATCGCGGACTGTTGGTGGCCTTTTCTGCGATCGGGCACACCGCCGCGTCTTCCGTGCTGAATTTCGACTTCGGCTTTGACGATTTGAAGAAGACCATCGAGGCCGTGAAGCTCATGCTGTTGGCCGAGGGAAAAAACAAGGTGATCTGCGATGTTCTTAAGAGGAAGGTGAGATAAGTTTCGATGAGTGAAGCGACGAGCTGGGAATGCGACAATTACGCGAGTGACGATACTAGAAGCGTTTATACTGACTCGTCGCTTCGCTCCTCGCTCGGGCTTCGTCCTCGGCTCGCTTCGCTCGTTCGCTCGCCGCTCCCCCCTCTCCCCGTCGCAGCTGACAACAGAACAGAATCCCCCGCAAGCCGCTCCCCTCAACCCATGCGCCTGGATCGACCAATCTGGCGAGGGGTTCGAGTGGAACACGAGCCTTCAAACGTATCTCGCCTCCACACCCGTGACGTGCTCCAGGGACGGCAGTTTGCCCAAGGCCTGCTCAGCCCGTTGGGCGCTCTCGACCGCTTACTGGCTTTACAGTTCGAACTCGTTTGATCCGCTTTCCATGGGGGTTAATAACACGAAGATGCTGCCGCCTTTCTCTGTCTGGCCAAAGATTGAGGTCGAAACTGAGGAAGAGAAGGGCATACGCCAACAGCAGGTTGAAGATCACATGGTGAGAAGCTGTCTCGTCGCTCATCTCCTCGCTGCAAATTCAACAACTACGGTCGCAATTCGTCTGCACCAGTAGCTTCAGTCTTGATATCGACGCCACCACCCCCACCACCCAATTCTAACTCGTTAACATCAATCTTCTTGCGACTCGCTACGCTCGTCGCAGGCCCGTGATCCAACAAAACCATTGCCAAAAAGTGACGGTCGGCGCCCCGACTATTTACGACCCTCCGTGGTTGAGGTTTTGGGTTATAGGCGTGTGTTGGAGGCGCTAAAGGTGGGGGGGGCGAGGTTGTCAGAAATGGACAGGGAGGTACGAAGCCGCAAGGAGCGAAGCGACGAGCTGGGAATACGACAATTACGCGAGTAAGGATACAAGAAGCAAGTTATACTAACTCGTCGCTTCGCTCCTCGCTACGCTCGTCGCAGCTACTCGGCGCTGTCTGGCCACTCCTCCCGACCCTAGCTTGGGATCTCACGACCCTTGCGGGCGCCGAAATTTCCATACAGCGTGTTTACGATAAGAAGGCTCTCATGACTGCCGACGAGGGGAAGGCTAGTGTTAGGAAGCTGATCTTGGCGAGGTGAGACGCAGCGAGGAGCGAAGCGACGAGCTTGGAATGTGGTATTTGTGGTCGTAATTCAGCTGCGCTAATAGTTTCTGTGTTAACATGAACGTCGCTTTTATCTCTACGCAATTCTAACTTGTTTACTCCATTCTTCATGCGACTCGCTTCGCTCGTCGCAGAATTTGTCAAATTTTGTATGTTGAGGATTGGAACGAAGAACCGGGGATAGTTCAGGCGACTAGCCTTTTCTTTGAAACTGGGGCTTACCTAAAGCAAGGGAAGGAATTCCACACCTACCTGTTAGAGAAAGACAACTCCTTCTTGTCGACTGCCCTTCTGCCGTACATCAAGATCTTCGTTTTCATCGCGAGGTCCGCTCTCGGCGAGGGAGAGGGTTGGCTGGAACAGTTTTTCGTGGAGGAGTTGATGGACGTCGAGGATGCAGAGGAGGCGATGACGATGCTTGGCTTTGAGCTGGGTGAATTTTTGAGTTGGGCGGTGTTGGAGGGAGGGGACGGCGTGGTGCACGGTTTTGTTAAGACTTGGCGCGACGAGGCATTGGCGTTCAGGAGGGTGCAATGGGAACATTTGGAGTCGAGCGATTTGAATTTGCGCAGTGAGAAGATCTCGTGGTTTTTGATGAATGAGATGGAATGTGCCGAAGCAGAAAACTGGGTCAAGGAGGAATTTCCAAAGGTCAAACAAATTAGGTGAGAAGCTGCGAGGACGAAGCCCACTGAGGAGCGAAGCGACGAGCTAGAAGACAGAATTATGCAACGGGGAGAGAAGCGACGATCATTCAGAACACTATATTAACTCGTCGCTTCGCTCGTCGCAGAATCGAAGAACAACGTATTACTCGCAACGTAATTGCCAACTTGGAAAGCAGCGAGAAGATGAATAGGCCCCCAGACCCCGCACACAATGAGTTCTTCGCAATCGATTTCGCCAGTCAAACGGCTGAAGAATTCGAATTATCTAAGTTGGAACTAGACTACAAAAACGAATGGATAAATAGTAGATCCACGCAGAGGTGAGACCATAGTATTTTTGTTGTTTCCTCGTCACGAAATTCTAACGCTCGTCGCGTCGCAGGTTTGAGCAATACCTCGCGTACACTCAGCACATGGCCATCAAGCGCATCATGAAAACGTCCGGAGTTTTGCCCGACCGCAGTCACCTCCTCTCCGCCAGCCCCAGCATGGATGCGCAGCCCTTCATTGGGTTGCCGGAAATGTACGTTGATTTGTATAACTACGTCGCGAAATTGGAGCACGTCCAGGAAGGAGAAAAGGAGGCCAAGAGCGAGTGGGCGGTGTGCTTACTGACCGGCATGGTGTTGAAGGCGGGCAAGAGCGACAACAAGAAGGACTGCGGCGCTTGCACCGGACTGGCGCGGACGAACGGAAGCGGGATTGGGGTGTTCTTTCTGATTAGCAAGGCTCAGGTGAGGATGTGAACGAATAGATGACGAGCACCGAAGCGACGAGCTGAGCAATATGTTTTCTAACCTGTCGACTCGTCGCGTCGTAGGTTCTATTGATTGCAGACGACAAATCGGCGTACTGGAAGAGCATCTACCTGGACTCCTACGGCGAGGAAGACCCAGGGCTGAGGAGGGGGCGGCCCCTATTCTTGAACAAGCCCAGGCTCAGGGAGCTTACGGAGCTGTATTTGAAGAGTGATATTGTCAAGGAGGTGGCGAGCATTAGGGGAAATTCGGATAGGGTGGTGCGGTCGAATTGGTATTGATGGATGGGGATGGGGTGTTATAATATAGTATAGTGTAGTAGTGATAGTAGTTGTAATAGTTTACATTTTCAAAAAATGCGATTTTCATTTAAAGATTTCAACGGTTTTCCCACCACGTAGAAACATATTCAGAAAGTTCTGGCTCGTCCAATCAGGAGCTGAGGATATTTTTCTAGCACCGCTCTGGGATTTTCGTTCTCCTCTAATGTTGCCAAACACCCAACCAAACTCAACGCACATTGCACATTATGTTCATTGTCTCTCCCGAGCTGCGCCGCAAACCCCTCGAGCGCTCTCTGATAAAGCTCCTCGGCTTTTACATACCCCGATTCCAAATCTTCGCCACACATTTCCAGATGAAGATTCGCTATATTCGCCACGGTGCCGAGCGTATCAGGATGACTTCCACAATATACTCTCGCTCCCCGCCCTCCTTCGCTCGCTTACAGTATTGCCTCGCTTCACCGTAATCCCTAGCCTCATTACACGCACTCCCTAAAGCATAACAAGCGTCCATAATTTCCAGCTTCCTCGGATCATTCTTCTTCTTCTCCTGCTGCTTCTTCTTTCCTCGGACTTTCTTCTCCTCCGGCATCGCCAATTCCAAAACCTCCAAAATCCTCCTTCACGCCACGACCAAAAGCGACATATCGTTAAAGAACTCCACACTGCAGTGCTTCGCCAACGCCCTGAGCTTCACCAGATCCTCCGACCTTGTGGTTGTCAACACCGCGTTTCTAGGTGTACCCTCACGTTATGATGGCATCCTATCCCCCCAACAATCTCCAAAACATCAAAAACTTCCTTCCACCTCAAAAAAGTCTCCTCGTTCCCGTTGAACTTGTCCTGGAAGAACTCGTTGAAGCCCTCTCCGCTCGCGAGCTGCCTCAGATGTCTCAAAAGCGAACAGCCACGAGGTCTTCCAGTAGGTTGAAGGCGCAGGAATTGGGTGGGGAAAGGGGTGGGGAGGATGGAAGGAATTAGAATCAAGGCCAAGGCCAAGGGCCAGTTGTGGCTCCCGCTGCTCCTACGACGAAGGATTATTTCATGTCCATGGACGACTTCATGAGGCTGATTGGGGGGGTACGCGGATGTGGTGGAGCTGTTTCACACGTTCCGGTTGGTGAGCAAGCCGTGGCAGCGAATTGTAGAGGAGAAGATTGATGGGGATTTTGAGAGCGGAGAGGATCGGTTATCATGCCTTCGATTACTGCGATAGTTTGACTACCGTATCTTTCCCGACGGCGTTAACATCAATTGGTGATGGAGCCTTCTATGGTTGCTCCAGTCTAAAGAATATCGATCTCCTCCACACAAACCTTCAAGAAATAGGCCAAGAAGCCTTCTGGCGTTGCTCAGAACTAAAGTCAATGACGATCCCGGACTCGCTTCAAACGTTTGGTAACGGTGTCTTCCTCGAATGCTCCGAGCTAGTCGACTGGGGACTGGGGACTAGCAACGACATGGTAGTCGCCCACCTCCGCTCCCACCAAACCTAATTTTATACAAGAATACATCGATTTTACAATTTCAAAGATGAATGAGTGTCTACGCATTTCTCTTCTCCTTTTGTTTGCACCACCAATTCCATATGTGCCTCGCCCTCGCCACCAACCTATAGCTATCCTTCCCCATCATGACGCCATCGAGCAGCACCCATTTCTGCGCGAAACTCGGCGTCTGCGGCGCCCTGCTCACGCTCACCCGAACGGCCTCCATCAATCCCTCCTCGCTGTGTCTATATTTCTTGTACAGCCGAACCGAGTACGCCGCGTCGTCGACGGGATTGTGATCCGCGCTCTGCATGTCCACGCCAGTGAGGGCGAGGACAGTGTGCCGGAGGCTGAAGTAGCGCCAGCGAATCGTTCCGACGCCGTTGGAGTCGTACTTGTCGGATATTCTCATCTTGAACATTTCAGCGAGGTCGAAGCTGGGGTTGGGATTGGGGGGGGACGAGGGACGAAGCGACGAATTCGAAGTCCGAGGAGCGAAGCGACAAGTTAGTAAAATAGAATGTGCTGTAATGCGAGGAGCTCGAGCGGTCTATCCTCGTTGTTCTCGCTCCATTTCCTCATCCTCGTCGCTCTCGATCCTCGCTAGAATTGAATTAAGTAAAGCGTGGGAAAGAGTTGCACGGTATTTAGGTCTCACCTAGCGAAAAAATCCTCTCCCTCCTTGAGCCCCAACCACTCAATATCGTGCTCGATCCCCTGCCCCACAAGCACCGCTTCCTTAGGCAGCATCTCCCTCAATTCCTCAACCGCCTCTTCCAAACTAACCCCCTCCTCCTCACACTGCTCCCTCCTCAACCCCGTCAACTTTGTTAAATAACTAACCACCCCCTCCTGCTTAACCACCGCATCGTACACCACCCTCTCCTCCGAATCCACCATAACCACCCGACCCACAACTCTATCCTTATGAGAGTACCCGTCAGCCACACACTCAACGTCTATTGAGTATATATCTTTACTGGATATTTTAGCAACTTTATCCCTCCAAGTTTCTCCCGTAACTTTGAGCATAGGTTTTTTCTCTCTAGGAGAAGGTTGAGAGTTGATGGGTCCGGAGTGTAGGAAGGGGCAGGGTTCGACGTTGCAGCTGCGACGAGCGAAACGAGTCGCATGAACGATTGGCGTAAACGATTGGCGTAAACGAGTTAGATTTGCGTAACGACGAAAGCGGCTTGAGCATTTAGTCTAAGGCTAGTAGTAGGGCAGGTAGACTACGAGCGCAAATATCGTGTTCGTAGCGAGGAGCTGGGCGACGAGTTCATAAACAACGATTTCTCTACTTTACGTAAGTCGATCCGCTCCTCGAGTGACTCGTCAGAAATTTGCGTAACGACTTACAAGCAGCTTGAGTATTTAGTCTAAGGCTACTAGCGCAGCCGGATTACTCGCACAAATATCGTGTTCGTAGCTCGTCGCTTCGCTCCTCGCAGCTTCTTACCGGCCTTGGGTGTAGAATTTGCAGATTCCGGGGGTGATGGGGTTAGTGGGGGGTTGGGAGTGGAGGAAGCGGCAGGACGCGCCGGAGGTGCAGCGGATTTGGAGGAAGAACGAGCAGATCTTTTGGGGAGGGGGCTGCTGTTGCTGGGGTTGCGACGAGCGTAGCAAGGAGCATTAAGATTGGACGTTAACGACGTTAGAATTGCGTTGCGGTGATACTGGCGTCGTATCGTTGGCTGAGCTACTGCGCCATGCCTTACATAACGAACGGAAATAACAAGTTCCCAGCTCGTCGCTTCGCTCCTCTTGCTTCTCACCTGCTGGTTGTTATTAGGGTCGGCGTGTGCGAATTGGCAGGTTGAACCGTTATTGCACCTTCCTTGAAGGTAGAATTTGCAGACGCTCTTGTCTCTGCTTCCCCTGCGGTTGTTGGCGCCGCCGCCGTGGTTGGGAGAATGAGGGGACCTGTTGTGGCTCGGAGAATGGCCGCCGGGACTCATTTGAGGAGGTCCTGCGACGAGCGTAGCGAGTCGCATGAGGATTGGCGTTAACGAGTTAGAATTGCGTGACGATGAAAGCGGCTTGAGAATTTAGTCTAAGGCTACCAGCGCAGCCGGATTACGACCGTAATTATCGTAATCCCAGCTCGTCGGTTCGCTCCTCACAGATTCTTACCTGGAATTCCCATCATTTGGGAGGGAATAACGTGAAGGTTCTGGTAGCCGCGTGGGGGGAGCATTTGCATAGGCATGTTGGGCATGTTGGGCATGTTGGGCATGTTGGGCATGTTGGGCATGTTGGGCATGTTGGGCATGTTGGGCATGTTGGGCATGTTGGGCATGTTGGGCATGCTGTTGGGGGGTAGAGAGCGGTTGGGGTGGAGGAAACGGCAGTTTTGACGACAGCAGGTATCCCCGTATTGGCAGATTGGAGGACCGGATTGGGGGGGCATGGGATTGGGGGGAACGAAGCCGCCCATGTTGGGGTGGAGGGGCATGTTGCCCATGGGCATGTTCGGAGGCATGTTGGGTATCATGTTCGGATTCATGTGAGGAGGAAGGAGGTTAGCGTTGTTGTGGTAGGGTTCGTAACCCTTCCTGTTCGAGTTCTTCTTGCCTCCTCTCGGGGATCCTCGAGGGGAATTGTTGTTGCGAGGAGAGCGGGGAGAGCCGGCGGGAGAGTGAGGAGAACCAACGGGGCCGGATTGCTTCTCGTGCTGGAAGCGGCACTGCGACGAGCGTAGCGAGTCGCACGAACATTGGTGTTAACGAGTTAGAACAGCGTAGCACAGAAAGAATAGCGTAGAAAGAAAGACTGCATTTAGACAAAAGTTACGAGTGCGGCCTCAGTACTCGCGCTAATATCGTTCGTATTCATAGCTCGCCGCTTCGCCCCTCGCGACGTTCGTACCTTGCCGTTGTTGCAGCGACCGTCGAACTGGCAGATGGGGAAAGGAGGTGCGGGAGGAGTTGATGCAGGAGGGGTCGGTGAGGAAGAGGGAGGTGAAGACGACATCGAGACGTCGGGCTGCGATTTCGACTTTATGAACAATTTGCGGTGGTGGCTGGTAGATTCTGCTGTGGCGGCTGGTACAATAGTTGGATAGTTAGACGTGGATTCAGCGAATGCGGCTTATTGATTGAGGAATACTGACTGGCGCTGGCCTCCAGGCCGTCGGATAGCCATCACAGTTACGTTCCCTCTAAACTTCCTATACGCCGATGATGGTAAAATCAAGGTGATTCTCCAAAGGCTTTGGGTCAATAATGTATGGTGTCGAGACACGAGTCGTTAGCGGAGCGAATTGGGCTATAAAACGGACCTTGTATCCTTTGCCAGCAAAGAGTGAAGATTTAGTGAAGATTTCGTTGTTATCTCTACTCCTTTTACGCCAGCTCAATTTCATTACCCGAGCTCGCCAGCGCTCTCCGGTAAACAGTAATCACCACATCTACAACTGAATTGTTTTTTTCGACGTTGTTCATCGATTCTCAAGCACATAGTAGGTCTTCGTTTTCAGCCAAGAAAACGGGGTTCATGAGTCCCGTCCAAGTGCACCTTCCGTGTCCGTCCGCCACCCCTCCCTACCTCCCTAACCCCCTCCTTCACCGCTTCGACGCCTTCTCTTCGATCCTCTGCCTTCACTTACCATTAACCTCCTGCATAGCCCCCTTCAATCCCTCCACCCGAATGTATGATTTCGTCCCCCGTTCGGGGACTGATTTTCACAAGCTTCCAAACAACTTTAAGAGGATCGTCACGCCTATGGGAACGACGAAGGTTGATGAAGGTGCTTGCAGCCTTAAAACTAGTAAGGCTGGCGTTAGCAGTAGCAGCACAGCTACTAGCACAGATACTACGAGGTGAGGACCTGCGAGGAGTGAAGCGACGAGCTGGGAATGTGTTGATCGAGGTCGTAATTTAGCTATGCTGCTAGTTTCAGCGTCAACGTGGACGCACGCCGTGTTCATTGCTACTAAATTCTAACTCCTTAACGCCAAATTCTCATGCAACTCGCTACGCTCGTCGCAGCGCCACCTCTCCGTCTCCCATCCCTCGCACGATCTCCTTAAAAACCCTCCAAAACGGCCTCCAAACCATGCCCTACCCTTCCTCCTTTGTCTCCTGCTCTCTCTCCCTCTGCTCCCCCTCCCCCTCCAACCTAATAGTCTCCCCCTGGCGCTACAAAAAAAAAGCGAAAGAAGAACGTAGAAACTTCACAGAAACCACGAGATTCTCGAATGACCTTGACGGATTAATAGAACAAAAACAAATCCTTAAACCTATACTCTTAGATGGTACAGCTAGCGATGATTTTCACGTGAGGGAGTATAAATCTAAGGAATTTGGAGGGTGTTGGATCGTGCTTGTAAAACCTTATTCCCTCTTACGTTCCAGCTTAATAAAATTAATAAAAGAATTAAAAGGTTCAAAAATATACGTAGACGATTTAAATACGATTGAAGAGGTTTTAGATTGTATGAGTTTAGGTGTTGAGGGTGTTGGTGTTCGTGTTTGTAGGGATATGGCTGAGTCTGGTATAGCTTTTAATGTTAATCGAGTTGTTAATCGAGTCGGAGGGAAGTTAATACATTCAGAAATTGATTTAAAAGATACAGAAACTTACAAAATTGATAAAGAGGTTTTAGGTGGAAGTTCAGGATGCGGATGCGGAGCGTGTGAGGATGGATTGAGTAAAGGGTATATATGTCATTTGACGAATAATGGAGAGTTGTTGGGGAAGATTAGTCTCATGCAACATAATCTTTGGCAGGTTTGTAAGGCGGCGAGTGAGTGTTGAGAGTAAATTTATATATAGTATTTATAATTGGAAAATAGGATGCTTTATTTATTTATTAGGAACGTGGACTTGAGTATTAGCTTGCGGACTGAGCATCATAGCCTCTGACGGCATAAACCATGAACGGAAGGTACATGATGCAGTCAATCAATCGTGACCAGAAATCTGCTCAAACGAAGCGACAGCGTTAGTAAAAACGTTGTAAGTTTTTTATTTCCCAGGATTCTTCTGTCGCTATTACTTCTACTCGATATCGGCCGAAAATAAGTGGTTTTGGTGGCCGCTATTGAAGAAATACGTCAGTCGCCTGGCTGGACGTTCAGAGCGGAACGGCCACGAGGTTAATGTACTGTCATCCATTCGCCGAGGCTGGACCTCTGTGAGCACTGAAGTCGTAGACAGGTAAGGCTGTTTCTTCAATAGTACATCATCAGTTAATCTCACCTAAATCAAAATCCCCAATGTCCACACCAAGAAATGGAATAACTGGGAGAAGAAAATCAATCATTCCAAACGTTGCAGCAATCCCAAGGCAGACCCTCAAATCCTTCGGGCCTTTTTTGTTGTATCTTATTTCTAGGTACACAACGGTACACGCGGATAAACAGTAGAACATGTAGAATGTGAATACGACTAGAATCGTTGATTCAGACGGCAATGCGAAGCACAGTATTAGGAGGAGGAGGGAGCAGGCTTCAGCGAATTTAATTGTTTTATTTAGAAGAGCTTGTTGGGGGGAATCGAAATCACGTCCACCTCCCATATAAAGTAAACAAGCTACGATGAGATAGGTGCTGCCACCGAATCCGGTTAGAATAGATCTAAAATCTCCAGGCAAGGGTGCGGGTATATTGGAGAGGATGTGGAAGAGGAGGTAGAGGGAGTAGGATTTTATGAGGGAGCCGCGGGGAGCATGGGAGGGGTGAGGGAGGATGAGGAAGGATAGGAAGAGGAGGCAACCGGTGAACCAGACTGTACGGGAGTTCATTTCGCGTGGACGGGCCTGGAAGTTGGGAAGTTGGTTGCCTGCTTCGTGGATGTCGTCAGGGATGTAGTCGTCAAGGACGAGCACGAACAGGTCCGAGTCTTTTCTCGAGGCGGGGACTACGGTGACGGGATTTTTGACGTTTCCTAGGGAGAAGTGTGTTTTACAACCTAGTGGGAGAATCGCTGGAGAATGACTTGAGGTAGTTTGAAAGGGACACTTCTCTTACGCTTCCCCTATTTTCGATATGAACCGTAGAATAATTCCGAGTGAATCTCTGCCGCTCAATCGCTGGCGGGGGCGAATGCGAAGTTCTTCGAGCTCGAGGAGAAAGTTAAACCGCTCCAACAACATGAGCACACTGCGAAAGCAGACACTAGTGTTAGGACTACTACTTCGTCTTCCAGCGCTATCCCCACGGGCATGTCTCGCAAAGCTTCTTCTCTTCCATTGAAGGACAATCTTGAAGTGTTGCTCGTAACCCTAACCAAGGTCATGAAGCCTCGACCTTTGGTCTCTGCGCTGCCGTCTTGCTCCAAGACAGGTAACCTCACTCTCTCCGATTGTATCGCTCTAGCCAAGGGCTTTGACTTTTTATCCAACAGTTCTAAGAGCGAAGAAGACGTGGTAGGAACTTACTTCAGGAGTTATCCAGCGATGAAACTCCTGAGTGAATGTTACCCTGTTTTAGAGGACCTTGTGATTTTCACGGCTTCTTCCAGAACAGGAATCAAGCTAAAGGCAGAATGTTCAGGGAATTTATGTTCATCTTATGTTTCGGCAAGCCAGGCGTTGGTGAGATGAGGCGGAGCGATCATTTTTTAGCTACTCGTTTCTAACACGCACTCGCAAAAAAAATCGTCACAGACGTCTACCATGTCGTGCTCGGAGCAGGAAGTTGGGTCCATTATGAATGAAGTTTAACAAGACTATCGAGATGGTCTTTGAAGCTATCTCCGGCTCAGTAATTCAGTCGTACACGTTTCTCACGGGGTCCAATCACTCGACTGCAGTGATATTCTCCCTCGTAATTTCTATCTTCACTGCCGCATTTACATCAACCTGCGTATCTTTTGATTCTGACGTCGATAAGCAAGACCGATTTCGTAGTCCAACGTTCTATGGATACATTCCTCGGGGGTGGAAAAAGGCACAAGTTTTTATGAGCATGTTCCTCGATCCGTGTCCCAGTTAACCGCAAAAGCACTCGCCTGCGCTCTCTGTGCTGTAGAAAGCAGCACCACCCTTATTTTCTATCTGCTGGGAGACATGGCGTTCTACTTAACGTACAAGCTTCTGCAAAGATATTTCACTTACTGGTTCCCCATCTACGGGTTAGCAGGCGGGATAGGATCTACGCTATTCGTGTGGCGGCCAAGTTATCGTTAGATTTTACTGCCCTATTTCAAATGCGCCACTCGTACGAGATTGGAGGTGGCTATTGGGCGTTTACGATCCTTTCAACGCCCATCGCGTGCTTCTGCTGCGGTTCCAGATAACTAGATTACGTGGAGAGCGACGCCGCAAAATCACGACTGCCAATGGTCCTCGATGCAACTCATGTCTATGGCACGATCGGCGGCATATTCGTCCTCCAAGTCGCAACATTCATCTACTTCTTGTCTTCCATCGATCCTAAGTACATCAAAACGTTCTACTCTATGCAATCAAGCAATGATTATGCCCGGAGAATATTTTTAGATAAAGACGAAGATGAAAGGAAGATCGTGATCTTTGAAGACAATCGAAACAAGTGGAAGAAAATTGAAGCCGGCGGCGTGAAATGGGTCGGAGAGAAGATACCCGAATGGAACGAGGAGCAACCCGACTGTTGAAATGCTCAGAAAAAAGCATCCATACTCGACTGGGCCGTGCTCGACCCCGCAACTCTCCGCTCGATCCGCTCCAACGAAGTCATCGAAGTCATCGAGGTTCTATAGAAGAGGCGAGCCTCGATCAACATTATTGGGGTCGTCGAGCAGCAAGAAGCAAAAGCGAGCGACGCCGGAGCAGTCCGAAGAAGATCGGTTCTATTAGAGGCGAGAGTTCAGATTAAAAAAACGAGCGAAGTTTATGAACCGTTTTGAACTCAAATTCGTCTTCGTTATTTATCACGCCACACTGAACTCCCTCCCTCCTCCCCTTTCTATTATTATACCCTATCTATCCCATGATGGAAACGTGAATGGGCACTCCCTTAGCGATCTTGATGAGCTTGGTAAACGAAACCTTGCCCTTGTTCTTCCTGTCGATCTTCCTCCAGATGGTGATTAGTTCCTGCTTCTTCATCCTGACTCCGATGCTCTGGAAGCACCTCTCGAGGTCCTGGAAGCTGATCAAGTTCAGCTCTCCGTGTTGGGTGAAGTAAAGTTCCAGGGCGTCCGCCTTGTTTTTCAGGACCGTGTGCAGCCTCTCGAAGTTGCTGTAGGGGAAGTTGAACTCGTGGTCGTTCTCCATGAGCCTGTAGCTCCACTCGTCGGCATCCATGAGCAGGAACCTGTGGCAGTTTAAGTCCAATATGGCCCCGACGTAGAAGTCCTTGGGGATCACTTTGCTCCCGTCCGGGTGCTTGCAAGGGTCGCGCCTCAGAAAGTTGCCTCCGATGACGCCGGAGTTGCGAATGGGGGGCTCCCTGATGGCCAGAGTGTTGTCTTCCATGAAGTACTGGATCACAAATCTCCTGTTCTTGTCCTCGATCTTCTTGCTGACGAGCCTGCGGCGAGCGAAGCGGCGAGCGAAGCGAACCGTGTAGCATTAGGGTTAGACGAGGATTGTTGGGGAGTATCGAGGCTTCGAATGAGGCTTCGAATGAGGCTTCGAATGACTTCGGTCTTCGGTCTCACCTCGCGTTGAATCTGATGACCTGACCCCTCTTGTCGTAGTGGAACTCCTTCTTCACCGGCAGGGGCTTTATTGAGCCCGTGCAGGACCTCAAACTATCCTCCTCGCTACCGAAGCCGTTGTAGGGCGGGATCTGGCGCTCGTAGTGGACGTCGACGCTGCGACGAGCGAGGCGAGGAGCGGCGAGCGAAGCGAGCGCGAGCGCAGTGAGCGTGGTGTTAGTGGTGGAGATAGCGAAATCGAGGAGTAGAGCGACTAGCTAAAATTTCACGAATACATCGGAGCGATCGAAAACGAGGAGTCGAGCCGCTCATCATGGAGACTCATTACGACCGTAATCGTCGCTTCGCTCCTCATGATCACTCATGCCTTGTCTCACCTGGGGTTGAGGTTGATGTCGAAGCCCAGGGGCGTGCCCTTCTGCGCGTAGTACTTCCTCGTGAAAGCATCTGCGGCCGCGATGGTCATCGGGCGCTTGTAGACGTTCAGCGTCTTGCCGATGTTCAAATCCTGCCAGGTGTACTTGGGTCCGTCGGGCCTTTGAATGTCCTTGGGGACCTTGCTCCTCTTCAGGAGCTTGGGGAACTGGTCCCTGCCGTCGTTCTTAGTATGCACCGGGAGGATTTCCATGGTGTCGTCGCTCAGGAAGAAGTTCATTTTGTACAGCCTGACGTCTCCGTACAATCTCTGCGTGTCGTCCCAGATCATGTCGAAGCAGAGGCACTTCTGCCCGTTGGTCAAAAAGCTGCCCAGGTCAGTCATGCTGCTAGGCTTCCCCAACAGCGCCTCCATGTACTCCTTCTGGGGGTGCATCTTCCTATTCCTGTTGACATTGCCGAAGCCTGGAAGCGAGCCGAGCGAAGCGACGAGTTAGTTGTGAATGTTCTTAATGTTCTTAATGCTCGTCGCTTCACTCCTCACAGTGACGCCTCACCAGTCTCCCTCATCATCTTCTCGGTGTTCTTCCTGATGAAGGTGTCCTCGGGCCAATTCATGCTCCGGAGCGCTGCGTCTGGAAAGTTCAGGACGTTGCGGCAGTAATCCCTCGTCGACTCATTGCAGGAGATTATGGAGTAGCTCCTCGCGTAGATCTCGACGTTCGTTCCGACCTTGAAGTTCGAGGCGGTGATTCCGGGGACTTTGCCTCGGCGCAGGATGGATCCTTGGGGCATGCCACTGCAACGTGATTGAACGAATCATGTTAGGTGTTAAAATCATGAATGAATGAATCGTCCAATTCTCGTCTCCCCCCCCCAAAACCCCCACCCACCCTCACCTATTCTCCGTTTTCTGCTCAATGATCTCGACGCTGCCGTCCTCCGTGTAATAGTAAATGTCACACCTGTGAATCCTCTTATCCTCAATCTGGCTCTCAATAATATCCTCAAAGTAGTACCCCTGAAAGAGCAACACCGGAGGTGGCGGGGTGAGGTTATTCGGGGACGTATAGTTGGAGGCTCCACCTAGTGAGAACGCGTCCTCGCTCGCCACGCTGTTCCCCCCCCCATGAAAGGGTTAAAATTATCCCTCGCTCGAGGGTCTCGAAGAATCAAGCTTGTAGCGGGGACCATCCTCCTGCCGATCTTGCCGACGACTAGATTGCTGCTGATTCCTGTTTTCGCTTGATGGTCTAACCGCTGACGAGTCAGGCTGTACCTGCCGGACATGTCGTCAGGGTGAAGGGCGTCCTTCTGGTATTGCTGCTGGTCGAGCATTTTCAAGGACTCGATGGCCTGAGGAGTCGCGGCGGCGGTGGAAGGCCTGATTGAAGTGCTGATCATCATGATGCCGTTTTGGTAGTTGAGGCTCTGGTTTTGGTTGAAGCGGGTCACGGAGGTGCCGTTGACGTTGGGCTGACCGCCGACGGATGTGTTGGGGCGACGGAAGCCGGGGAGGTTGGGGAAGAGGGAGGACATTTTGCGGGAGGTTCCGGGCCGGAAGGCGGCGGAGGATGAGGAGGGGCGCTGACCCTGAGCGAAACTGCTGCCGAAGTTGTTGCTGCCGAAGTTGCTCGACGCGGTCATGGTCGTGCAGGGGAGGTGGGGGACAGCAGGTGAAAGTGAGGTTGGGTTGGGTTGAGGGGGGCGGGTATTTACGCGGTCTTTTGGGGGAGGAGGTTGGGGGATGGGGGGTGATTGGGGGTTAAAGGTGCGGTGATAATTGAAGAGGGTAAAGTATTGACGTCTTTGTGCTTAAAATCCAGCTTGCAAGCCCAACAGGCACGGGCAGGCTCGGGTCAGTTGCGGAATGCTGGGTGGAAAGTAAGGGGCGGGGGGAGCGAGGAAGGGAGACGGCCGAACGCTGGTGGTAATGAGGGGGGCAACAAGTTATATGGGGTGTGCGTTCGTGTCGAAATGCAGTTTTCTAACCTGCAAATGAGATCTTCGCTATATTCCAGAGAGAGGAGAGGGAAGAGGGTTTGGCCAAAACCAAAGCAATTCTCCCCCAACACACACACAGCACCATGGATTTCAAACCACCGGCCGTTATCGACAATGGAACAGGTGAGATGTTTATTTGGCTTCGTGCCATCGCATTCTTGTGGCATCCCGCTCGCGGGAATGGACCGATATCCTATATCTAGTGCGGAGACCCCCCGGGAACCCATTCGGTGTATCCTCCATTTTTGGGCCCCCCCTGGCGTGAAGTTTGGTTACGAATGAACCACAGTCGGGTTATCCCCAGTAATATGCTGGAATTCCCCCGCCTCCCCCCCCAACATGCCCCTGAAGCTCGCAAAACTGTGACAATAGGCACATAAGACATGCGGATATTGTCATGTCAGAGAAGCCTACTTGTGTGTGCCCTACAGTGCGCCGATAGGGATACCCGATACGTATGGCCCTACTTATTTAGCCCCTAACTCTGATTTGATCCTAACCCATCCCCACCTCCACACCCCCCATCCTTCCCCCATGTCCTTCCCCCCCCCCGTCCTTCCAGGCTACACAAAGATGGGCTTCGCGGGCAACGTCGAGCCCCAGTACATCATCCCCACGACCATCTCCCTCCCCTCCTCCGGCAACAAGGCAACGTCATCCTTCGTCGATTCCAAGCGCGGCGGAGTCGAGGATCTAGACTTTCACATCGGAGCCGACTGCGCTAAGCACACTAGTACTCATAGCATTAATTACCCCATTAGGCATGGTGAGTTGTAGAGAGGGATCAGGACGAGGCGTCAACCGCAAAAGTGCCGACGAGCAGCACAATCGAGCACAATCTCCAACAACCAACCCAATCTATTTCACGCTCGCTCCCCATCTCCACCCCCCAAAAAAAATAGGCCTGATCGAGAACTGGGACAACATGGAGAGGCTCTGGCAGCGCTGCATCTTCGACTCCCTCCGCTGCGAGCCCGAAGAGCACTACATGCTCCTCACCGAGCCCCCCCTCAACACCCCCGAGAACCGCGAGTACACCGCCGAGATCATGTTCGAGACCTTCAACGTTCCGGGACTTTACATAGCGGTGCAGGCGGTGTTAGCGCTTGCGGCTAGTTGGACGAAAAAGAGTGTGGAGGAGAGGACCCTGACAGGTGAGAATAGAACGAAGGGGGACGAGCTATGGATGATTCGCACGAGGATTCGCTTTCGGATAATAATAAAAAGAACAGCAGTGTATCCTAACTCTCATCGCTACGCTCCTCGTCCCCCCCCCCCCACAGGCACCGTCATCGACTCAGGAGACGGAGTAACCCACGTCATCCCCGTAGCAGACGGCTACGTAATCGGCAGCTGCATCAAGCACATTCCCCTAGCCGGCCGCGACATAACCAACTACATCCAACAGATCCAGCGCGAGCGCAAGGAACCCATTCCGGCGGAAGGTGAGAATAACTGGAGAGGAACGCGATAACGCGACGACGTGGAGACACGATATATTTAAGAGAGTACTGAGAAGAAGCGCAGTTGCTTTTGTCTAAACATGCAAGCTTCCTTGTAATTCGCTACGCTAATTTCTGACGAGTTACTGCAATTAGCGAAGCGACGAGTAAGGTAGAGAATGCGTTGTCTTGAACTCGTCGCTTCGCTCCTCGCTGGGAATGCGATACTAGCGCTCGTACTTCGGCGAAAAGCAGTATTTTTTGTCTGAACGCGCAAGCTTCCTTGTAATTCGCTACGCAAATGTTCTAACTCGTCTTACCTTAAATCGTTCGTTTCTCCGTCGCTGTTCGCTCGCTCGTCGGCAGACTCCCTCGAGACCGCTAGAAAGACCAAGGAAATGCACTCCTACGTGTGCCCCGATTTGGTGAAGGAGTTCGGAAAGTATGATAGTAATCCCGGAAAGTACATCAGGCAGTACGAGGGCATCAAGAAGGGCACCGGCAGGAAGTGGACCTGCGACGTCGGCTACGAGAGGTGAGAGGCAAGAGGAGCGAATCAACGACAACGAGGAGCGAAGCGACGAGAATTTGTCGCTCTTGCTCCTCGTATCAAGAAAACTCTAAACTAACTCGTCGCTTCGCTCCTCGGCTCCCCCCTAACCCCCCGTCTTATAGGTTCCTCGGCCCTGAAATTTTCTTCAACCCCGAGGTCTTCTCCAGCGAGTTCCTCACCCCCCTCCCCGAAGTCGTCGACGACGCCATCCTTCGCTGCCCCATCGACACCCGCCGCGGGCTCTACAACAACATCGTCCTCTCCGGCGGCTCCACCATGTTCAAGGACTTCGGCCGTCGCCTGAACTGAGACATCAAAAAAAGAGTCGACTCCAGAATGGACGCCAACATCGCCCGCCTCGGTGCCCTCGGTAAAACCGCCAACGCCTCCCCAATCGACGTAAACGTTATCTCCCATCACATGCAGCGCTACGCCGTCTGGTTCGGCGGAAGCATGCTGGCAAGCACGCCAGAGTTTTATAGGGTCTGCCACACGAAGGCGCAGTACGATGAGGAGGGACCAAGGATTGCGAGACATAATGCGGTTTTTACTGCGCAGATGTAAATGGGGGTATTGGAGTGTAAGGTGGAGGTGTTTAGGGTTGTTAGGGGTTGGGGGTTGGGGGTTGGGGAGTGAGGGGGGGAGGGGGAGAGAGAGGGGGAAAAGACGTTTTAAGGTTCATCGTTCAAGACAAAAATCGACAAAAAAAAGAAGAAACATATTTCGAAACTAAATCACATGAGTATTTTTACAGCTCCTCGCCCACCTCCATTTCTATCTCCGTCTCCTTTTTCCTCAAAACGAAAATCCCCAAACCGTCCCACCAGCCGAACGAGTCGCCGTTCCACCTGCTCGTGATCTCCCACATTTCCACAACTTCCAACCCGTTTTCGTTCTCAAGGTGCTTCAATCCCTTCATCGTCCCGTCCCTAACCCTCTGTTGGTTGTAATCGTCGACGACGAAAACGGTCTCATACGCCAAATGCTCATAAAACTCAACAATAGACTGATAATGATCCTCCTCCGAATGAGGCCCATCATAAAAATAAACATTAAACCCCTTCCCCCCCCTCAACCCCCTCAGCTCCTCCCCAACCTCCCAACAGCTCTTCTTCAAAAACTGCAACTTCCCCCTCCCCTCCTCCGAAATAAACCCCTCCAAATTCCTCTTCAACTTCTCGAAATTCTCCCCACCCTCATCAAACTCCTCAAAATTATCCACAGCAACCACCCTCTCATACCTCCCTTCATTCCCACTCATCCCACTAATCAACGTACTCCCTTTATAAACTCCAACCTCTAAATACCTTATACCTTTATCCTCAAATGTACTCATTAAATAACTCAAAAAATGTCTAATACTCGGACTACTCATCCCTTCAACATCAAAAACATCTTCCCGTATCCCGCTCTTTGAGAATAAACCAGCTTCGACTGACTTTAAAATTTTATGAGATAAAGGGTGGTTTTTACCGGAGCCTTTCATCCATATAGTTTCGCCTGTTCTTTGTTTATTTTCAGGATCGAGGATACCGGTTGTTAGATCTTTTAAACGGACTGTTCGAGGTAAATCCGTGAATGTGTTTAGTTTTATTGAACCGTGGGAGTCTAGACCTAGACCGATTAGGTAGGATTGTTCCCAATCTGTTTGTTGGATAAGGTTGAAGTTTGATTCTAGTATTAACTCTGATTCTATGCATATTGTTGATTCGGAATGACATAAACTCGTCCACCCATATTTTGTTCCTTCATTATTAAAAATTAAACCCCGAATAGATTCATACATCTCTCTCAATTTTTTAGAACTTGATTCCGATGCTTTAAGGTCATCTTTAAAGAAACTCTCAGATTGATCCATCATATTCTCTTCGAAATGATCAAATGTATAATTATAAATATGAAGTGTACCATCAATTAATTTCTCATCAGTTGTTAAAAAATTTAAATGAATAAACCCATTAACCTCATTCTCCCCAATCAAAATTAAACTATTATGAGGTATAAACTCATTCCTCCACTCCGGATAATCTGGTTGTAAGATTAAAGTTTTGAAGTGGTTGTGGACTTTTCTTTTTATTTCGGAAGTTATTAACCAGAGTTTGGAGAGGTCAGAGCCCATTGGTTTGGAGAATGAGAGGGCGGCTAGTTCAGGGTCAGAGCCTATTTTGTGTTTTATGCTGGAGCATATATATATATGGGGGTTTTGCGTTAGAGAAGAGTTAAAGTTGTTAAACTTGTTAAACTTGTTAAACTTGTTAAACTTGTTAAACTTGTTAAACTTGTTAAACTACCAAGCTTTTAAACTGTTAACCTAACAAACGTTCTTTAAACGTGTTCAATTCTCACCTAATATCATTCCCATCAAATTCCAAAGGCACGTAAACATACTCATCCTCTATCTCAATCAAAGGTATTATGTCGATGTAAGGGCTGTAGAATGTTTCTAAGCTGACTGAGGAGCCGGTGCCTTTGGAAGCGTGGACGGAGGCGAGGTGGAAGAGTAGGGGGAGGAGTAGGAGGAGGAGGAGGGAGGAGGATTTACGGGACGGAATTGTAGTCATACTTTTGTAGGGGCAGGTAGGAGCGATGCTGTGTGCCCGAGGAGGAGTGAAGCGACGAGTTAGATGAATGCGAGCGACTAGTTTAGATATGAGGAGCGAAGCGACGAATTGAACGAATTCAGTTGGACTCGGACATGCGCCCGAGCAAAGCAAGGGTGCTTCGACGGCGGCCTCGCTTCGCTCCTCGGCTCACTCCAACATTTACAACGCCTTTGTCATATCGTCGCTCCGCTCCTCTCCTCGCCTCACCTGAATTCGTTGTCGCACGGAGGGTGAGAGGGCGTATTTAAAGTTCAGGAAAACCGAAGTTTGAAGTTGTGACGTTACGTATAGAACGAGTCCTCACCTTTCTCATAAAATGGAAAAATAGGTATCCTCCTGGTAAAGCAGATCGATTTTTAAGTGATTCTGGACCGCGCTCAACTTCTTCGAACTTCAAACCAGTTCAATCCGTCAACAAAGTCTCCGTAAATAAGATTCTTCGACCCGGTAAGACTCGGGAAAGATCTACAAAACAAAAATAGCGCCGTCGATGTCGCGGCGAACTTCAGCAATTTTGGTTGTGGGGTGGAGGAGCACGCGGTGGACGAGCTTGGGGTTGCTCGTGAAGTTCCTCGCGTCCTTCGCGGAGGCAGAGAGCGAGAGGGGAGGGGCGGGCGCGTGTGTTTCAGTTTCAGTCTCGGTCTAGGTCTCAACTACGACGCCGCACTGCTCGTCAATCCCCGTCCTGATCAGCTCGATATCCAAGTCGGCTACCGCGGTTTCTGCGTTGGTATTTCCTTCCTGTCCTCCTCCTTGTCGTTCAACATGTTGTTGAACGCCTTGCGGAGGCAGATGAGGTGGCGCTTGGCGCCTTCCTTGCCGTGCTCGTGCGCGAGTTTGACCGAGGGGTTGGGCGGCGTCTTGGTTAAGCTGTGTAAAAACACGAGGGGCGAAGCGACGTATCTAACTCTCCACGTATGTCCCACCTCAGTAAAATGAAACTCTTCCTCCAACTCTTCATCATCCTATCCTTCGTCCTCCTAACGTCACCGTTCAATCTCCCTCCCCCAACCCCAAACTCCTTCTCGCTCCAGGCCTCGAAGAAACCCTCTTCAAAGAAACCCAAACCATCCTTAAAGTCCTTCTCGGGCTTCGGTTCCCCCTCCTCAACTTCCAAACCCAAAGGCTGCCCTTGCGGTAGCCCACTAAGCTACTCTGATTGTACCTGTTCCTCTCTTCATTCCTCTCTTACCTCAACCTCTCCTCCTACCCTCTCCTCTCAATACTCTTCCTTCCTCCCTTCTTCAATAGTAAAATCACGGTTTTCAGCCTACAGTATAAAATTAATACCTTACATTATAAAATCAACGAGTTCAAATAATGAACAACATTATTTAGAGGATTATGATCTTTGGAAATCACGTTTAGAACAAGATTGTTTTGATAATTATGATTTAATATCCTGTCAAATTCTTGAAGAAGATACAACAATAAAATCTCCAACCATAGGAGAAGAGAGTAAAGTTAAGTTTAAAGCTAGTATGAGGGTTAAGGGGGAATCAAGGATTGGAGGGTTTATTGAATCGAGTGTTTTTAGGTATGAAGATATTGGAGGGGGGGTGATGGGATGGTTGTATATGCACGGAGATGTTGAGGGGGTGTGAAAACAGGGATGGCGACAGCGAATCTTTGCATTCGAACTTTAGGATAAATAAGAATCAATTTTCGAACGCCTTTTTGTTGGTTTTGCTAAAAATTAACTTTTTACTTTCTATTTTTTTTAGTGTGACCACACCCTAGCCGCGTTTTTTTTATTTCCGGTTGAAGCTGTCGTCGCTGCCCAAACTCTCGTTGATGCTTTCATCCAACTCCTCTCCGATTTCGTCTTCGATTTCGTCGTCGCTGCCGCCGACACTTCCCCCGCCGGGACCACCCCCACCACCTCCAACCCCGCCTGCCTTGTCGAAGTTGCTCGGCACGGGCTTTCCCAATCCCTCATAGATGTCCTCCATAATAGGCGTCTCCAAGTACGGGTGCAAAACGATGCCTCTGCTCTTCATCTGTTCCATCAAGTCGAAGGCGTCCTGGTAGGCGCGAGTTCCGTGGTAGTGCTCTATCAGCAGAGCGTAGCAGTCTCCCATACGGATGCTCTCCTCGACCTCAGTCCCCGGCTGATTCAATAAACCCAAGCAGATCTGCGACGAGCGAAGCGAGTCGCATGAACGATTATTATTTATGAGTTAGAATCGGGTGGGGTTAAAGGCTGCTTATGCGTTTAGACTAAAGCTCCTGCGCTCCGATGAATTGAGCTCGTAATTAATTCGTATTCCCAACCTCGTCGCATTTCGCTCCTCGCTGCGCGCCTCACCTGCTCCGCCGTGGTGGGGTCCGTCTTCATGCTCCTCCGAGCGTTGACGAACTTCTCCAGCACGTAAATCCTGGTCTGCAAGTTGGCCGCGATGGTCGTGGCGTCCCCGGTGGTGGCCTTCGCGATGTTCTTGCTGGCCTGTAACGAGCGTAGCGACGAGTTAGTTTAAATTGTTCTTAATGCTCGTCGCTTCGCTCCTCGCACTTCCTCACCTCCTTGAGCGCCCCCAGCGCCTTCTCGTAATCTCTGTATTCGTCGATCTCCACCTGCGAGCAGGCGTCGTAGAAGCTGCGACGAGCGTAGCGAGTCGCATGAAGATTGACGTTAACGAGTTAGAGTTGCATGGCGGTGATAGTGGCGTTGATATCTAGACTGGAGCTAGTAGGGTAGGTGGATTACGAACGGTATTTTCGCATTCCCAGCTCGTCGCTTCGCTCCTCGCAGTTCCTCACCTTGCCAGCTGCTCGAACGCCTTGGCCTTGGTGTAAAAGGTGATGATGTTCTTCATGACGTCTGGGTCGTTGTGCCAATCCAGGCTCTGCAGGTAGTTCGCGGACAGGATGAAGATTTCTTTGTTGCGCGACTGCTTCGCGTAAAAGATGATGTTCTTGGTGTCGCCGCTCTTCAGCAAGCACTTCATGGCCTTCAAGCGGTCGCCCGCCTGCGTGTACTTCTTGCACGCCAAGCTAAAGTTCGACTGCTTCTTCAGCGTCTTTGCCAACCTCTTCAAGGTCTCGTTCCTGCGCTCCTGCTCCACGGGGTCGTCGGTCTTGGGAGGGGTCAAGCCCTCCGCCATCTCCTCAGTGATGGTGACCTTATGGTCGTTACACAGATCGATCGCGTAGTCATACTTCTGGCCCTTCTTGTAAAGCAGCTCCACGGCCTTCGCGTGCTGCCCGTTCTGAATGAAGAAGTCAGCGCAGCGGTCCAAGTCAACGTTCGACATGGCCACCCCGCTGTCTTCATCCCCTCCCAAATCTTCGGCCAGCCCCTGCAGCACGTCGAACATGGCGTCTCCGTGCTTGCCCTCCTTGCCGACCCGGAAGCACAAGCTCAGAGCCTTGGTCTGGTCGCCTCCCTTCTGATAGAGCTGGACGGCCTTCTCGTACTCTCCCTTCTGCTCGAAGTACATGGCGCAGTCGATCATGCTGCTGGGCCTCGACTTCAGTGCGAACGACATGAGCTCGCTGTCCAGCCCGTAGGCCTTGCTGAGGCGGATCGAGTGGTTGTAGCATCCGCTCTGCGAGAAGAAGCTGATGGCCTCCTGGACCTCGCCCATGGCCTCGAGCTGATGACGAGCGGTGAGCGAACGAGCCGTGTTAGAATTAATGAATGATAACGCGTTGTCACTCGCCTTGTCTCACCTGTCTCGCCAAGTGGTACGCAGCGGACTTGCTCTGAGTGTCATTGACAATGTCCGCCGCCGCCGTCATCTCGCGGTTGTGGCACGCCACCCTCACCAACGACAAATCGTCGCCAGCCCGACTGTAGTACCTCCTGGCCTTCTCGAAGTGGCCCATGCTCTCGCAGTAGCCGGCCCACCACTTCAAGAGCTCCGTGTCGTTGCCCTGAAAGATGTAGTCCTCCAAATCATCGATCCTCTGTTGGTCGAACAGCATCCTCGGCACTTCAGTCTTGTACGTGTCGGCGCGCTCAAAGTTGCGAATGGCCCCGGCAGTGTCCCCGATACTCTCCAAGTACTGAGCATACCGGTGGTGGGTGGTTTTCAGGTGGATTCGGTCCTCGTTATTGGCGATCTGCGACGAGTGTAGCGAGTCGCATGAAGTTTGTTGTTCACGAGTTAAAATTGCGCAGCGGTGATAGTGCGGAGATCAGGTACTAGCAGCTACTAGCAGCTACTAGCAGCTCGTCGCTTCGCTCCTCGCTGGGTTTTGCTCCTCGCAGTGCCTCACCTCAATGCTCTTCTCCCACTCGCCTTGACCTTGGTACAGCTTGTTCAACAGATCGTACCTTCCGCACTCCTTGTAGAGCCTCACGGCGTCGTCCAACAATCCAAGCTGGATGGCCACGGCAGCAATGGCCGCCTCGACCTCCGGCTCCTTCTTCGCCTCCCTGACAGCCGCCGCCCCCCTGGCGTGGCCCATGTTTCCGAGGCAAACCTCAGCGACGTCCAACCTCTTGGTCTTGACGCACATGTTGGCCATGTTCTCCCACACACCCACGTTCTTGATGAGCTTCACGGCACGGTACGCCTCGTCCATGTTGCCGATGGTCAAGTTGAAAGAGAAGTCAAGCAAAGCCTGCTTCGTGGTGTTGTCGACATCCTGCGACGAGCGTAGCGAGTCGCATGAAAATGAACGATTGGCGTGTTAGAATTGCGCGGAGATAGTAGCAGCGTTATTGGAAGGTCTGCAGCAATCAGCATATCAAACTGCGGCCGCAAATAACTTGTTCTCAGCTCGTCGCTTCGCTCCTCGCGGCTTCTCACCTCCAAACCAACAAAGTCACGCATGATGGTCGAGGCCAGGCTCGGCATGACGACGCCGGTGCTCTTGGCTCCGCCATCGTTAGCATCTTCGACCTCCCTGCTAACGAAGTAAAGTCTCGGGACGTCGATGCCCACCAGCAATTCCATGGGCTTCTCCAAGGCAAAAGAGTCCTGCAGCTTGATGCCGTTGTCGGCGTCCACGAACATGGTGATGATCTCCACCGGCACGGTCGACGAAGATGAAGCCGAGTCTATCCTCGCGACGGCGTCCTTGGGCTCCGCCACGTCGTCCTTGGCCTCCTCCTTCTCAACCTTATCACCACCCTTATCCCCTCCGCCCTGCGCTCCACTCGAGAGGCGAGTCTCACAACTCAAAAGCTTGGGCTCCTTGGAGTCCCAGAAGGCGCTCACGGGAGTCCTCTTAGTGGACTTGAAGTCGTACGAGTCGACAATATCGCGATCGGAATCGTACACGTGCAGGCGGGAGTCGGGCTCCCTTATCTTGAGCCCTCCGTGAACGCGGTCCGACAAGATTGCCAACCTTGTTCCGTCGGCGTTGACAGAGATGCAGCGGATTACGCCGAGACTCACGTTCGAAAACGGATCGACGAAGGTGCCCGAAGATCCGAGAGGCTTGGGCTCCTTGCGACTCACGTCGAAGAGCTTGATCACACCTAGATCCGTCGTCACCGCGAGGAAGGTGCCGTTCAAATCGAGCAGCATCGGGAGGCCCTGCGACGAGCGGCGAGCGAAGCAAGCCGAGGAGGGGAGGGAGGAGTTAGTATATAATGTTCTGAATGCAAGGAGCGAGAGCGATACATGCGAGGAGCGAGAGCGACGCAT
>BLQM01000066.1:38564-49089 GCA_012489335.1 Triparma laevis f. inornata
GGGGGGTTGGGGGTGGGGCTGGGATTAGCGGGAGTACGGACCTCCACTCATCAGTGGTGGTTGGTGGCGTTGTGGAAGCACGCGCAAGTGTAGGTAACTGCGTTCACAGCTCAATTCTTATGCAATTCTTTCATCATGCACATCATCGGTGGGTTTGGACGCTGTGCCCCTCTTCTCACCTGTAGTAGCACTCCCAGCCTGATAAGATATCAGCTCCACCCTTCCATCCTCCAACCCCACCGCCACATTCTTCTGCTTCGGCTGCCACTTGATCTGGCTCGGAGCGGCGTCGCAATTCAGCACAGCGCTAGAATCAGCAACGCCTTCGTCTAGGTAAAAGGTTATTTGATTTGAGCTGGTGCTGCTGCTGCCTACTGCGAGTACGGGGATGGTCGTTGAAAACGCAGAGACGAGGGTTGAACTTGCCCCTCCCTGAGGGGGGTGACAGCGGTAGTCCAGGAAGATCGAGGACTCCATTTTATGACCCTAATATTAATTTGAAATCCAAAACCATGAAAAAGCATTGTCCAGGCATTTTGCTATCGCCATTTATATAAACACCATGGCGGTCACAAGAGGACGCAGCAGAACTCCGCGCTCTCCAACCAAGGAGAGATCGCAGTCGAAGTCGAGGGCGAAGTCGGTTGCGGCTGTTGAGCGCCCGCA
Organism: Triparma laevis f. inornata; assembly: GCA_012489335.1. Taxonomy (NCBI): domain Eukaryota; class Bolidophyceae; order Parmales; family Triparmaceae; genus Triparma; species Triparma laevis. The sequence continues at coordinate 39,231 of BLQM01000066.1, forward strand.
GAAGTTCGGTTTCAGGTCTATTCTGGTGCGTGTTCAAAGCTTGTTCATGACATCCGGGGGGAGGGCTTGGTGGGGGGAAACTGGCGAATATACGATGGCGAATATTGGATTGTTAAGACGGAAATTGGAGGAAGAAGCGCTGGTATTATTATAAATTGGTGATGATAAATGAAACGCTGTGTAGTTTGTTCGTATGCATACGCGGCCTTCCCCCCACACGAACTACTAACTAACCCCCTCCCTCCAGGCCATCTTCGGTTCCGGTCCCATGTTCATCCTCCTAACCTACACCCCTTGGAGGGCTTGGATGGACGGCCTCTTAGTCTTCCCCGACATCCTCATCAGCGATACCATCGCCTGCTCCCCTTGGCACCGCTCCGTGTACACAACAGGAATCAGCATGGCTGCGCTATCATCTTGCGTTATTTACTCAGGTGAGATTTGTTGGTTTTAGTGGGTTTTTGGAAATAGTGTGCTGTAGTACTAATAACAACAAAATCCAGAATTCGCACGAGCCTTAAAACAACGCATCTGGGACCTCCCCAAAATCATCAAACCTCCCGTAACCCTCGAAATGGCCATCGACCAATTCCTCTTCACAGTCCTCTGCGGTGTCGTCCCCAACCTCCTAATCCTAATCTCCTTCATGTTCATCGAAGAAGTCGACGAATCCGGTAACGTCGCCCTCCCCGACGGGGAGGATTTGATTCAGTGGATTTTACACGTTTTAGCGGCTACGTTGGCGTTTGCGGGGTTGGGGATATGCGCGTTTTTGTATGCGTGGCATATTGGACCGATGGCGTTGGAGTTGGGGATTGAGAGTAAGAGGGATACGTATACGAGGATGGTTTGCGCTTGTGGGATAGCCATAACCGTAATGTTCGGTGCCCCCGTCCGCCTCCTCCACATCTACTGGGATCGTGAAGCCATGGCCTTCCCCCTCCTAATGGTCGAAGTCATAGCCCTCGGTTTCGGTGTAGCCGCGAACGTTTTCGGCAGCGCAGGAATGATGATGGAGCTTGATGCGAGTCATCCGAAGTTGTTGTTTAGGCATTTGTCCTTGGGGAATTGGTGGGTTACGCTTATTAAGCCTTTGGTTACGTTTAGGCCGTTGGAGTTGAAGAAGTTTAAGCCTCTTTAGGCTCTTAGTGTTAGTTTGGTGTTGTGTAGGAGTGTTGGTTTTGGGGGTGGGGGGGGAGAAGAAATTCGGGCTAAGGGTTATTTTAGTTTTTAGAAAAGAAGTTTCACACTAACTATTTATTTCATTCGTAGTTCACTTATCATGTTCCCACTTATCATGTTGATATGAGTCTAGCCCTAATTTTTCATATTTCACGAATTTCAACTCCAACCCTCCTTCCCCCCTACATTCTCTTGCGGCTTTCTTCGCCTCGTTCATGAATTCCTCGAGGTCGATCTCAATGTGTACCCAATCATCTCCAATTCTGTCGCCTAAATCGCCCGGCATACCGACGATGAGTTCGAGCTTTGAGTCCGCGTTTTCGCGAAGCGCTGTGAAGAAAAGCTCCGCCTGCTACGACGAGATCTCGTCCCAATAAATTGCCATCTTCTTCAGACTCGTGTTGCAGCTTAACGCCTCGACGATTACTTCGAGATCCCCCTCCAATTCTTCGGGCGGGGCGAGCACCTCCAGTTTGCACTCGGGGCGTGCGAGAGCGTGGGCTATGACGACGCCGAGCTCGTCATCGGGGGCGTTGGCGACTCCACGGTCGCAGTAGCCACAGTACTTCTGCCTCCCGGCAAAGAAATTATTTTCGGATCCTTCCCCTTGACTTCGAAATATGTTTTGCAACCCCATCCCGAAACTAAACCTACAAAACTATCACTGTTTTGAAATCCCCAAATCAAGTTCTTAAAATCACAGTACGGACTATCACCATATATATATATATATATCTGTTTCTGACTTTAGTGATAGTCTAATTCGTCTGATTCGGCCTCCTCTACCAGCCTCTGGTAGAATTCCTCTTCAGTAGGCACTGGCTTTAAGTCATATCGAACCTTCCCTCTAATCTGCTGATCGCTACTTGGGGTGTCAGTGCTCATATCATTACAGCCACCGCAAATAACGGCACTGCAGCAAATGTTTGACATAGGGTGGAAGTAATTATTCGCCCGGCGAGGAGAAGAGCGGATTGAGTCGTAGCGGCGGAGTAAGGAGGAACGGGTGCTAATGCGCTTGGCCAAGTGGCGGATGAACTCGGGGAGGGAAGAGGAGGATATGATGGACGGCGGGAGGGATTCGGTGCAGAGAGTGAGGAGAGACGGGATGGTAGCGGGAGGTTTTGGAGATGTTTCCGTTGACGTTGCTGTCGTAGTTGCTGTCGTAGTTGTTGTCGTCGTCGTCGTAGTTGCTGGCGTAGTCTCCGTCGAGGTCGTAATTTCACTTTCGTTCGCTTTTAACAAAAGTGCAATCATAACGGCCCTTTTGTCCTTATTTCCGTATTTCACGCCGTGGTCGTCAAGCTCAGCCTTCAGAGCAGCCACAGTCATCGACGATATTGCCGAGACCTCAACGATTGCAGCGTGATTCTCATTGTCCTCGTCGGAACGACGATGTTTCAATGACTTTTTCTCGTCTATCTGGTCAGTATTGTGCTTGGGCGTCCGTTTTGACATGAGTGCGGACGAGTTAGCTCTGATTCGATTGTTTCAGTCCAGGGATTTTGACCATACATGTTGTCCATGGTTGATGTGCTCTATCCCTCACGCACTCCATCCACCTCATCTTTATTGCGGCCGTCACCAGCTCAACTAATCAAGCGTCTATACACACAGATAACTCTGTCGTCGATTGCGGTGACGGATCCTATTTTATTTGAGAAGTGCGTTCCTGACTCAATCCTCACACGCCGACCTTCGCCGACCTTCATTCACACGCCTACTTTCAATGCAGTCTGTCATACCAGCCCACTCGCGGCATATATGGATGGTGGCCGGAGGCTTATTCGCCCTCGGCACAGGCGTGAAATTCTTCACCTACGAGATAGTCAAGAACGATATCAAGGCTCGCGGCGAGAATGATTCTCAGATGTGCCGAAGGGTTTTGGATATCGCGGGTTCGCCTTCTCCCCTGTCCACTTCGATGAAGGCGCGGACCGGTCTGACTCACACGAATCAGCTGCCGGTGTTAACCGCTGAGGAGCGCGAAAGGCTGAAGGCTTTAAGAGCATCCAAGTTGTCAAAATCGGAAGATGATATTTACGAGGACGAGAGAACCAGGGTCAGTCCAGAGCAGAGAATAGCAATAGCAGCGGCATCGCAACAAAGCAAACTAGAAAGCTAGAGCAATTTTAACAATTTTATTATCAAAAGCCAAAATCCTTATCATACACACATCTAACCACCCCCTCCTCCTCCGCCCCCCATTCCGAAGAAGCTCTTCTTCCTCTTCGCCTTCGGCTTACTGTCGGCGGCCTCCAGCTTCGTCAAAATTGCGGCCATTCCCTGCGCGAACTCCCTCCTCATGCCCGACATTTCGGCCTTCAAGCTCATGACCTCCATTTTCAGTTCCAGGATCTCTCGGGTGTGCGTCAAGCCCTGGTCCGTTCTGGCGCCGCCGTCAAAGGATTGGCGGGGGGGTGAAACGTTCTGGTTTGAGGCCGGGTTGGTAGGGGAGTAGTTGATCTCGGGTTCGGGCAACGGCAGCGACAGGCCCGAGGCCATGGGGACCGCCGTGGGCATTGACACGCTCGACGCCGACGGCCGGGTCTGCTTTATCGGGGACGCCACCACGATCTCGACCTCCTCGTTGCTGTTGGCTTCGCAGTACGCGTTCAAGTTTTGGACGCTGACCCACTCCTCCTTCCCGTGCTTGTTCCTGACCTTGTCCATGGATCTGGTGAGCTTCCTCGCCTTCTCAGGGTCGGAGAAGAACTCCTTCAGCTTCACGTAGGCGGCTCCGGTTATTTCGATGCCCTTGTTGTTGCTAAAGTTTAACAATTGGGTCGAGGACTCTATGTCCTTCAGGACCTTGCTCTCGTCGGTATTTGGGAGGAAGGACGAATCTGCGACGGGGGGAGGGGGGAGGAGCGAGCGGCGAGCGAACGAGCGAAGCGAGCCGAGGACGAAGTCCGAGGCGAGGAGCGAAGTGACGAGTTAGTATAACTTGTTTTTATAGTGTCGTGACGAGCGGCGAGCGAAGCGAGCCGATTGACGCATTTCCAGCGAGGAGCGAAGCGACAAGTTGAACGAAATCAAGTACAAATGCGAGGAGCGCTCGGAGCGAGGCGATGAGTTGAACGAAATAAAGCAAAAATCCTCGCTAGTATAGAATGTTCTGATGATCGTCGCAACGCTCCTCGCTGGGCTTCGTCCTCACCTATCTGGCCGAACCCGGCCTCAACGAACATCTCCAAATCAACCCCGTCCGGAAGAGCGAAAGGCAAACCACCCCCCATCAGCTTAGCTCCAAAAGCAAACTTGAGCGCCGCCAAGCCAACTTTCAAAGCCGGGGCGCAGTCTCTGACCCAATTCAGCGGTTCGGTGATTTCAAAGCTCACGGCAGTGGATAAATCAAACGAGCAGAGCACGTGCAACGTCGCGATTTCCTCCTCCTTCATGAAGGTCGTCAATCCGTCCTTGGTCAGGGTCGTGCCGCTGCCGGGGCCCATGATGATGTAGCGCGGGACCGGGCTCTCCCCGGTAAAGAAGTTGTCCAGACTCGACATTGCCTGCTTTATCGTTCCCTTGACCTCCTTGCCGTCATTCGCACGGAAGTCAAGCAGCAGCAGCTCCTTCTGCTTGGCGATCTGCTGCGCGAGATCGTCGGCCCTGAAGACGTTCTTGGCGTTCTCCTTCTCCGCCGAGACCTGCGACGAGCGTAGCGAGTCGCATGAAGATTGTTGTTAACGAGTTAGAATTACGTAGCGGTGATAGTGTCGTCGATATCTAGACTGGGGCTTCTAGCACAGCAGAAGAACGAACGGAATCAACGCATTCCCAGCTCGTCACTTCGCTCCTCGCAGTGCCTCACCTTCTGCATCTCAATGATCTTGCGCTGGTTGGAGTCCTTCTCTCTCGTCAAGGCCTGTTTGAGAATAACGAGGTCGGCCTCTCGTTTCTGCTGTTCGACCTGGAACTGCTTCTGCTGCTTCTCCATGAGTTTCGTTGCCTCTTCGATCTTCAATCTTGCCTCTTCGTTTTGTAGTTCCTCAGCGCGTCTGTGGAGTGAGCGGTGAACAACGAGCGAAGCGAGCCGTGTTAGAATTGTGGTGAAAAGCGAGAAGCGACTACTACTACTACTACTACTACGTTCTCACCTCTCCTCTATGTTCGCAGACCTGCTCCTGTCCACCCCTTCCTTCAAACTGGCCTGCTTCTTCATGGTGGCCATCTTCCACATCTTGGACGCCATCTCGGTGGTCTTGGTGGCGCTGGAGAGGTTGATCCTGTTGGACAGGCTATTGGCGCTCAAGACGCTGGCGGAGAAGAACTCGGAGGTCTTGACCTTGTAGTTCATCTCGTACTGTTCCAGGAGGCTAGGCACGGACGTCATGTTCTGGTCCGCGAATTTCTGCCAAGCCGAGGAGCGAAGCGACGAGTTAGTTTAGAATGTTCTTAATGCGAGGAGCGAAAGTGACACTTGCGAGGAGCGAGAGCGACATATCCTCGTCGCTTCGCTCCTCGCGGGGCTTCGTCATCGTTGTCCTCTCCATTTCTCACCTCCACAATATGCAAGGCGGCGGCCTTATCGTTCGCGTGCTCGCCGGTCTTGGACGGGTAGGAGAGCTCCAGCAGCGCGTCGACGGCCAGAGACGCGGACTCGACGTCGTCGCCGCCTCCGCCCACGTAGCCTCCGCCAGTGTTCTCCACGAAGTCCCTCACACACCTGTGCAGCTTGGCGTAGACGCCCTTCTCGAGGAGGTAGGACTTGAAGCCGTCGGTCTTGGCAAGGACCTTCATGGCGCGTAGGGGGCTGTGCAGCGGGAAAACGCCGTAGCCGTAGTCCAAATTCTTGCCCTGCGACGAGCGGCGAGCCAAGGAGCGAACGACGACAACGAGGAGCGAAGCGACGAGTTAGTATAAAGTGCTTATTGTAGCGAGGAGCGAAGCGACGAATTGAACTAGGAGTTTTTCTATGCCTTCGTAATCTTGTCGCTCAGCGATGAATTGAACGAGTTCATTTGGATCAGCTCGTTCGGACGAGCTCCTCGTTGCATTTGTGACGCTTCGTAATCTAAACGCTCCGCTCCTCGCTAGCATAAACTGTTCATTACAGCTTGTCGCTTCGCTCCTCGCAGTTTCTTACGTCAACTCCCTTTCCGTCGCCCTTGCAGTTCAAGGTGTTCTCCAACAGGTCGATGATGCGGTCGATCGAGCTGAGGTTGGAACTCAAAAGGTCATAGATTTCGCCGTCCTCGTCTCCGTCGACGAGGTAGGCCACGGTAGCGGAGGCCTGCAGCGACTCCTTGGAAGTCTGGGAGACGAGGGGCGCCATGAGCTTGGTGACGTTCGCGACGCGCATGTACGGGACGGAGAACTCGGCTGGCGAGCCGAGGAGGGGAGGAGCGAAGCAGGGGGAGTTAGTAAAATTGCTAGTATTTTTTGTTACTCCCGTAATTATCGTCTCACCTTGGGCCAAATTCATGAGGAACGTGAGGGCCCAGAACTCGTTGGAGTTGCCCTTCTTCCACTTCTTCAGGTCCGTCCCGGCGTCCCTTACGACCGCCATCATGACTGATAGGAGGTCGCCCTAAGCGAGCCGAGGAGCGAAGCGACGAGTTAGAATAAAATGCGTATGATAGTGAGGTGCCACAACGAAATTGAACTAGTTCCTTTGGACGAGCGACGCGATTAATCTCGTACCTTTGCTCGCAAGAGGTAAGGGGCCGTGAAGAGCGCTCCCGCGGCGATCTTGGCGAGAATGTTGATGCTGCGACGAGCGTAGCGAGTCGCATGAATATTGGTGTTAATGAGTTAGAATTGGGTGATGGGGGTGGTGGCGTCGAGATAACTAGACTGGGGCTCCTAGCGCAGCCAAAAAAAGAACGAAATCAACGCATTCCCAGCTCGTAGCTTCGCTCCTCTCAGTTTCTCACCTCTGCCTCTTGGGCTCTCCGGTCGTCCCGCACAACTCGACGAGCTTGTTGATGAATCTCGAGTTCTGGACCATGGGCAAGTTATTCTCCTTCTTGTTGGACATGTTGGCGATGGTCGCGAGGGCCTGCGACGAGCGAAGCGAGTCGCATTAAGATTGACGTTGCGTAATTAGCTGAGTTAGAATTATGTAGCGGTGAAATTGGCGTCGATATCTGGACAGGAGCTACTAGCGCAGTCGAATAATGAACGGAATTAACGCGTTCCCAGCGAGGAGCGAAGCGACGAGTTCATAGACAACGCGTTCTCTAATTTACGAGGAACGAAGCGACAAGTTCATAGAGAACACGTTCTCTACTTCACCCGTCACTCCGCTCCTCGCTAGTTTAGAATGCCCTTAATGCTCGTCGCTTCGCTCCTCGCTGCGTCTCACCTTCTCCGACGCGACCTTGTTGTGCTCGTTCTGTTCGTCGTACATGACGTCGAGGATGGCGTCGAAGAAGCGCCCGTTGTCGAACTGGAACAGAGGCGCGCGCGTGGTGTTGGGGAAGGACAGGTTCTGGCACACGAGGAGGGAGTTTTCGCGGGCGACCTTGTTCTGCGCGTTGGCCGACTGTCTGAAGACGTCGTAGAGGGTGTTCATGAGTCCTGCGAGGATTGCGAGGATTAGCGGCGAGCGAGCCGAAGACGAAGGGTTAGAGTTCTAGTATCGTGGCGAGCGGCAAGCGAAGCGAGCCGATTAACGCATTCCCAGCGAGGAGCGAGTTGAACGAAATCAAGTGCAAATGCGAGGAGCGCTCGGACGAAATCAAGTAAAATCCTCATCGCTTCGCTCCTCGCCGCTCCTCGCAGTCAAGCGTCTCACCTTCCTTTGCGATGAGTTTAGACGGGTTGACGTCGTTGTTGGAAATGTTCTGAATGACGGCGAGAGCGGTTTCCCTGGCCAACTTGGTGGCGTCGTCGAGGGGAGTGTTGATGACGCCCATCAAGGTGTCGATCATTTCGGGATGCTCGAACATTGGAGATTTGGTATCCTCGTGGTTGGCGACGTTGCGGAGGACGGACAGGCTGCGACGAGCGTAGCGAGGAGCAAAGCGGCGAGTTAGTTAAGAGTGTTCTTAATGCGAGGAACGAGAGCGACATCCGAGGAGCGAAGCTCCGAATTGAACAAGGAGTTTCAATATGAGCGGCGTTTCCGAAGAGGAGATAAATTTTTCGAGCGACGTTTTCGAAGAGCCGACGAGTTCCTCTCGCACGGTGTTCTATTTTCATCGTTTTCATAATCTCGTCGTTTCAATATGAGCGGCGTTTTCGAAGAGCCTCCTGGTTGTAATTATGACGCCTTCGTAATCTCGTCGCTGCGCTCCTCGCTAGTTAAGAGTGTTTTTAATGCGAGGAACGGGAGCGACATCCTCGTCGCTTCGCTTCGCTCCTCGTTGTCGTCGTCCGCTCCTCGTTGTCGTCGTTCGCTCCTCCCACCCCCTCACCTCTTCTCGCGAACAATGCCGGTCTCTGAGGACGCGAGCTTGACCAACGACGGTATGAAGGCGCCGTGCTTGAACATGGAGACGCGAACGGTCGTGGCCATGCTAGTGTTGAGGAGGACGGGGAGCGCGTTCTTCTTCACCGTGTCCTCGGGGTTGCTGAGGACCGAGACGAGGGCCTCGAAGAAGCCGGGGTACTCGTACAGCTTCTGTCTACAGGATTCGATGAAGGATATGTTCTGCAGGACCAGACACGCGTTGGTTCGGGCAGTCGCGTTGCTGTCGTTGGCCTTTTGTGCAATCACTCTAACGATGGAGGAAACGAGGCCTGTGGTGTTGAGCATCTTGTCCGGGGTGGAGTCGTTGTTGGCGATGTTTTGGAAGACCTGCAGCGCGACCTCTTTGTGGGTCTGGAGTGAAGCGGCGAGCGAAGCGAGGCGTGTTAGAGTTGGATGGTTCATGTTAGGCAGAAATATATATACCCTATATATGTATGATGTCTCACCTTGCTCGCACTCAAAGTCTGGGTCAAAACCGAAACCAACGCATCGACCATGCCGGCGAAGTCGAACATCGGCTGCTTCGTCCTGGCGTGGTTGGCGATGTTCTTGCACAAGGTCAGAGCCTTCTCGCGGGCGAGGACGTTGCAGGCGTTCTTGTCGCCAATGTTTATTAGGCCGATGAGGGCCTTCATGAGCCGACCGGACTGGAACTCGAACAGGCCAGCCTTGCAGGTGGAGGTGATGGCCATGTTGGACAGTACGGCGAGGGCGGTTTCTCGTGTTTTCTGGTGAGCCTAGCGAGCGTGAAGATGGGGTTAGAGAATTTGTATGGATTGGGTGAGGAACTAGAGGAACTCTAGAGGAACTAGCGGTCTCACCTCATCGGCAGGACAGGACACGACGTGGGTCAAACCCTCGACGACCTTTCCGGCGTTGATATTCAGGAGCGTCTCGCGGGTCTCCGCGGGGAAGGAGACGTTCTGCAGGCAGAGGCAGCAGTTGTTCGCAATGGGAGTGCCGGGGACGGAGAGGAGGACGGAAGAGATCGCGGTGAGGAGCGAGCCGTTCTGGGACATTAGGGTTTTCACGCCGTTGTCCCTGCTCATTCTGAAGAGCGTGTCGGCGGCTGGGTGGGTGGGGTGGGTTGGGTGGGTGGGGGTTAGAGGAGGGGAGGACTACACTCGGAGGATTTCAGTCGGACTTTTCTCACCTGGCCCTGATATCTCCTTGTCGGTACTATTGTCTTGCAAGAGCTTCACGATCGTGTCGACTATTGTAGGCTCGTTGTACATGTCGAGCTCGTTGATGCAAACT